>VMDO01012990.1:0-60000 GCA_007922755.1 Pedetes capensis | reverse complement strand
AAAGAAAGGAAAAAAAAAAAAAGAAAGAATAAAGAAAAGAAAAGAAAAAGAAAATAGAAAAAGAAAATCCTCAGTATTCCTAGCCATTGTTGTTGTTGTTGTTGTTAGGTGTCGTCCAGTCTGTATGCGACTCATAGCGACCCTCATAGGGTTTTCAGTGGCTGACTGTTTCAGGATTGCCTTGGGAGTGGATTGCCAGGTCCTTCTCCCATTTTTGCAGTGCTGGGAATTGAACTTGGGACCTCAGAGACTGCAGCACAGCGCTCTACCAACTGAGCTAAATCCCAGAGCCTTTCCTAGCCATTAGGGAAATGCAAATCAAAACAGTTGAGATTCCACCTAACTTCAGTAAGAATGGCCAAGCGCAACAGAATAAATAATAACAAATGCTGGTGAGGATGTGGAGAAAAAGGAACTCTCTTACACTGTTAGTGGGAATGTAAATTGTTTCAACCACTTTGAAAATCAATACAGAGAAACCCCAGAAAACTAAAAATCGAACTGCCATATGACCAGCTATACCACTACTTGGAATATACCCAAAGGGAGACAAATCATCATACCACACAGACACCTGCATTTCCATATTCAATACAGCACTCTTCATAATTGTAAGGATATGGAACCAATAGAGATGCATATCAACAGAAGAATGAATAAAAAATTATGGTACTTATTCCCAATGGAATATTACTCAGCAATAAAAATGAAATAATTTCATTTGCAGCAAAATGGATGGAACTGGAGAATATCATCTTGACTGAATGAATACAAGCTCAAAAAGAAAAATACCATATGTTCTCTCTAATATGTGGAAACTGAATCTTACTTAAAGGAAGAAAAGATCCTATACGTAAACTGATATATAAAAATTCACAATTAAACTTAGTGAAGAAGGGATAATATAAAGAATAGAAAGAAGGAGAGAGGTAACTGGTAAAGGCAAGCAATGATTGTGGAATGTGGGATGGGGAGGAAAAACAATGTAAAAGGGTAAAGGGGGAGAGAATAATCTCAATGTAAGTGATGCAACTTCATGGGTACATGGGAAAAATAGGGAAACATAACCCAAATATGTGTATGAGTTTTACTACGTATTAGTCAGTTGATGGCAAGTTGATAAAAGTATAACCAAAAGTGATATAATAGTGGCATAATGGAAAAGGAAATGCTATATTACTCTGTACACCATCAATAATTATCAATAAAGGGGAAAAAAAGAAAAAGAAATTACATGTCACTTTCCCTTCCATTTCATGGGATATAAGCTGTTACTACGTCTATGTTTAGATCTGCAATATGATCAATTCACAGAGCACATGATACATATACTCTACCTTCTATTACATTTTTGTTAAAATTACAAATTGATTTACACTTCTAAATTTCTTTAAAGGTATTTGTAATGTGGTAGTTAAATGTAGTTCTGAGATAACAGAAAAATCAAAAGCAAATATAAAGAACATAAGTATAACTGCCTAAAATCCTGAAAGTCTTAAAATTTCCACTGTGAATTTTACTGATTTTATCCAATCTAAATTGGTTTTTTAAATAATTGGGTCTGATTAGACTTCTGTAGTATTGTTACAAGCTGGCATTTTGGACTTTGAAAGAATTATTTTTAATTTAGATTTGTCATCTATCAAAAAAAGCACACACCTTAAAATACAACATTGTCATCTTTTTGGACATTATAATATGGTCACTAATGATTGCTAAAATTTAAACAATCACACAGTATGACACAGGAAAAACACCCAGATAGAAACCTTATGTCAAAATCATAGAGAGAAAACTCCCAAAGTATCTGCAAACTAATGCCTTCCTCGTATAGATCTTATTCTGACTAGCCCATTCAAAATTTATAGAACCAGATAATCTGCAAACAGAGACAATATAATTTGTTTTGTAAGGCACTGTCAGAAACTTTTATACTGGTCCCAGTAATATAATCCTCAATTCCAGGGCCTGTCTGACAGTCTAGGACACAGAGAGCTGTCAGCCCAGGAGCTGGCCAAAGCTGACTGTTAAAAGGATTTGGTACTCCTTCTATTTGCCTAATAGGGAGCCTTGTGCTCAGCATTTCCTGAAGCAAAAAAGACAGATGAAATCTCTGGGCACTTCATTGCTGCTGCCTCTCAAAGATTTCCTGTCAAAATGGGCCCGTAAGAGGAGAAAGGTTTTCAATAACATTTTTTTTTTTAACCTGGCAGGATTTCCAGCCTTGCTATGAAAAGAGTTTGAAGGCTCTATCTTTGTTAAAGAAAAGAAGAAGAAGAAGAAGAAGAAGAAGAAGAAGAAAAAGTTGCTAAACTACAAGACCTAGTTGTGTTAAAAAAAAAAAAAAAGCAACAGAGCCACATATATGGCTCATATTACCATAGTATACTCAGAAAAAAGCTTTGATTGACACTTTATCCATATTTTATATAGATGGTTGTTTTTTCCTTCCCTTTCAAATGGAAAAAAAGTGACCTTGATGTTCTTACTTCTCAACTGACATATGGAAAATTTGTTTGTTGTGAGCCATTTTCAGGACTCTTAGTAGCTGGTGTAGGCAATGAAGAACTAAGTCTCATTCTCACCAAAAGGAAACTTAGTCAAACTGCTTTTCTCCTTTATACTGCTTTACTCCTTCACTGGGCCTGGGATTTAGCTCAGTTGGTGCAGCACCACTCTGCAGTCTCTGAGGTTCCATGTTTGATTCCCAGCACCGCAAAAATTGGAGAAGGACATGGCAATCCACTCCCCAGGCAATCCCAAAACAATCAGCAATTGAAAACCCTATAAGGTCTGCTATGAGTCAGACAGGACTCGATGGCACCTAACAACAAAACAAACTGCTTCACTTCTGCCATTTGTCAATCAGTCACCCAGTCAGTCCACAAATACCCAGAAGCATGAAAGAGACAGAGCTTTGTCCTCAAGCACCCCAGAAACCACTGTAATGAGGATGTTTTCTAAGTTCCCAGGAACTTGTAATCACACTCAAACCTCTTCTAGAGTGCTGAACAAATCTGGAACCATATCCCTGAGTTTTCCATTCTACCCTCCCGGGCATCTCAAGAGAAGCTATTTTTGTCAGCTGTGCACCATGCTTCCTGAGTGGTTCTAACTTTCTCTGTTCCTTCCCCCATATGCTGTCCCTCTAAATAGAGTAGAGGCAGAAGAACCTGAATAACACAATTTAAAAATACTAATGAAATAAGGATAACAAGTTGTGGACTCAAAGTTTTTTCACACTGTGGTTCCCAGCATGATCTTTTGGTGCTAATTGTCCAGTACATCCTCTGTCCTTTTAAAATTGTAATAACGTTAGCAGAGAAAAAACTGATAGCTGACATAAAAGAATAACAATAACAATATAAAAAAAGCAAAAGAAAACCTCAATTGTCTGTAGGAATTTAATACAAGGACACACAGGTCAGAAACCATAAGGATAATACCGAACAAAAGAATTAATTTTTTTAATGAAGACCCTCAAGTCATTAAGAAAATATTAAATCATGTTGATCATAATTTGCTATGATCTGAAAACATGTCATACCTTTAAGAGCATTTTTACAAAAGGTTTTTATACTGGAAATGGTAATATAAATATTGTTTTTATTATTTGGAAAGTTTACTTGCAGAATACACTTGATTCCAACAAATAAGTTGGGCAAGTGAGGTGTTACTGTGTGTTGAAAGGAGCCATATTCCATTTCAGTAGATTTATTTCATATTATTATATTTCTTTTTCTGCAGTGAAGTTTTAGAAATTTGTGGGTCAAATCTCTGTAATGTGAACACACAAGTTAACACAACAGATAACAACAAAAAAAGTTTCTCTAAAAAGGCAGCCACCGTTATGTAGAAGACTAATTGGCAGCCTGTAGGCAATGTAAGGCTTTTTTAATGGGGAGTTCCCAGGTGGAAGAAGCTAACTCTTAGAAAGGCAGCAGCTTTCAACAAAGGATTTCTTTTTTTCCTAAGAAGGAGGTGAGGATGTGAAGCAAGCAAGGTCACAAAGTACATGGTCATGAGTTAAAGATAAAAGAGTACCATGGATTCTTTTTTGCCAGTGCACAGAAATGAATAAAAATAGATGATTTGATTATGTAGACATATATGAATAAACATGTATGTTTTATTATGTAGGATATTGGGATCATAATGAAATAATTTGCAGAAACAAGACCAACTTTTTTTATAACAAGCCATCACTGTAATGTCAATGTATAATAAAATTTTGCAAGCACTAGCAATAAAATGTCTCTTATTATCTATCAAAAACAAACAGTATTAAAAGCAAAACAACTCAAAATAATATGATCCAGTGTCTGGATCCCTGTACATCCCTAAATATTTAAAATGGTTGTTGGAGAGTTTAAGAAAAAGATATGTTTGTAGACATGTGTGTCTGTGTGCAAAAACCTTTGCCCATTTGTCTCCTGAAACTATAAGCATAGGAACAAAAATTGTGAGAGTGAACCAATGACTGTAAATGAGACTGGAGAAAGAGCAAAAAATGTCCAGTTTCAATTCACTGGAGATTTTTCCTTCCACAACTAATGGCTCAAATGTTGAAAACAAAAGAAAGGAAAGAATTGTGGCTCTGACCCTACATTTTGGTGCCCCATTCTTCGATCCACTGCTGTTCCCAGAATTAATGAAATATCAAAACCAGGCTACTGGAAGTGCTGCTAATTTGGCATGTAATGAAACAAAAGAATCTAAAACACATGCACTTCTACTTGCATATGAAGAGAAGACAATAAAGAACCAAAACACAAATTACACTTTGTGTCATGGGATATGAAACAATTACAGGAGGAGGGTGGAGGATATAAGACTCAATGGACCCTTTAATGAATCCTGGCAAAATATTCACCTAGAAAAACAACACTCTTCATACCTTAAGGATAGAAAACAGCCTGTTTCTATTCAAACTTTTATAAAAGGATTTTTATAGATTATATGTTATCAGAGGATGGGTACATGCATAACAATAGCTTTTATATTTTTCCAATCACTTCATGTCGGAATGAGCTCATCCTAGGGAGTTTCCACATTCATTCCACATCAATTATCCCAGCTCCTGCTGATATCCAATTCATGTCATAATAATTAACTTGTATCTATTACAACCAAGTTTCATAATTAACATTTATTTGTCAAAAATTTTCTCATGCATATATTTAAGTTATAGCAATCTTAAAACCTTTCAAAAATTCTTTTATTTTATAGTTTATAGCCAATAATAATAATTAATCCCAGTTTAAAATTTAAATGATCATGCACTTTGACTCTTTGTCTGGATTATTTAGTATTAATGATGAAGAAAATAATAGTGGATAATGTATTTCCTCAAAATTGTTCAAGTAGCTTTAAACATAAAGAAGCAAAAGATTCTTGAAAATTTTCACTACTATTTCATACTCTGTAATGGAAAATTGTAAATCTTGTATCAGAACCTCTTACTTCCTTCAATTTTGAGAATTTCAGAGATAGATGTTTGGTCAACAGGTAACTCATAATAAAGGTATGCAAAGTAAAAATAGAATTCTGTAGCATTTCTAAAATGTATACTTGCTACAACAATTGCATTGAAATAAATGATTGGACACAAAATTTGAGGAATTTAGAATATGATACACAAATGCACACATATTAAAACACAGTTAATATCCCTCATATAAACCTTTCATCAATTTCACCAATTTCACCAAGGTTCCACAATGCATAATAAAATCATAAGAAAGACATTGAAAAGGATAAGCATCCTGCTTCTCTGGATGACTGACAGTAAATTAGATAATAACCTACAAACTGACAACTTGAGTTTTCTATTACACATGACAACTTTATTTGATCTATGGGTAACTTAAAAATATATTTTTAACTTTTTTAAAGCAAAGGTTAGAATCTGAGAAGAAAAATGTCCTGTGCATCCTGAACCACTGTCCACAGGAGGCACAGACAAGATTAAAAGGCTCTACTCTGAAAAACTAAGAATAATTTATTCTCTTACCTGTTTTAAGACATATAATTAGGCTACTACATATTCATTAGTTAAAGAATTCATTTAATGTCCCAGAATTTGAATGTTTTTCAATTTGTTTTTTATATACCTAGAAGTTACTTAAGCCTGGGCTGAAGAGATAGTTCAGTGGCACAGCATTTGCGTAGCATGCACAAGGCTCAAGGTTTGAGACTCAGCACAGGCGAAAAATAAGGCTTTGGTCAATGTCTTTTTTTATAGTCAATATTCACTTAAGTATTCTATGAAAGCCAGGCACGGTGGTGGAAGTCTATAATTCCATGGAGTCGGGAAACGGAGGCAGGAGGATCACAAGTTCAGATCAGAGGCAGTCTGCGTAATTTAGTGAGACCCTCTCTCAAAAGAGTAAAAAAATGAGATGAGGGTGCAGCTCAGTGGTACAGTACTTGCAAAGCATACAAGTGTGCGAGGCCCTGGATTCAACCCCCAGTACCAAAAAAAAAGTACTATAGGAAATTAGCTCAAGTGCAGAGGTTTAGGCAGGAGCAGCCTGAGCTACACAACAAGATATGGTATCCAAAAAAGTATATAAGAAACTAAAATCAGGCACAGTGGCACAAGCCAAAAGCCCAGCAACTTGGTAAGGCAGTGGCAGGAAGTTGGCAGGTTCAAGGCCAGAGACAGCCTGTATAATTTAGGGAGACCCTGTCTCAAGATAAAAAACAAAACACTGGGCAGGGGGTGGAGCCCAGGGGTAGAACACTTGCAAAGTACACGTGAGGCCTGAGTTTAACACCCAAATGCTGCTAGTAATAATAATAATAGTAATGATAATAATAATTAATAATAATAAAATAAAGAAAGAAAGGAAAGAAAAGAAAGAGAGAAAGAAACTAAAGAAGTAATTGAAACATTTCGGGGGGAAAAAACTATAATGAAGCTTCTTAGGAACAGATAATTGCAAATTAATTCTGATCATTTATACTTACTTATGTATCACTTTAGCTTGTATTATCAAAGAGAAATAAGAAAAATGGGAGTTACAATAAGGGAAGTGACTTATCTAAGCTGCCTTATCTACAAAAGAGGAAGTCAGGGACTCAAATCCAGACTGTATAACTCTAAACTTATGTCATCATGGTTCTTTTCAAGATGTAGAATATACAAACATATTATCCAAGAAAACACATGGTAAGGACACAGCAACATTGACAAGCACAAGAGCTTATTAGCTCATGGTTCTTGGTTCCTGGGCAGAATTCATTCTGATGATTCTTGTGAATAGTTGACCAAAATCTGAGGAGAATCTACTATATTTTATTGTTATTTCACTGATCATGCTGGGATTTAGCTCAGTTGGTAGAGTGCCGCTTTGCAGTCTCTTAGGTCCTAAGTTTGATTCCCAGAACTGCAAAAATGGGAGAAAGACATGGCAATCCACTCCCAAGGCAATCCCAAACAGTCAGCCATTGAAAACCCTTTGAGAGTCGCTATGAGTCAAATACAACTTGACAGCACCTAATACCACCACCAATTTCACTGATCATTCCTATTTGGAAGACATTGTAAGAAATCCATTTCAGGGCTAAAAACCCCATCCAACCGTTAGTATCATCCCTTTCTCCAGGTAGATGAGTATACTAGGGAAGCTCCCAGAAAACAAAACAAAATTAAATTAAAATAAACAAAAAATCTATCAGTAAGACGATATTAAACTACGAAACCCACAGTGAAGATCTGACACTAGTTTATATGAATCTGCTCCACCTGAAAACCAGATGGGTAAAATGCAGCCTGAGATTCCAGGCACCCAATGACACCAACTGGTATTCATGCAGGAGTACAGACTCTTACATACGCTCACGGCAAATTTTGCTTCAGGGAAAAATGGAGGACAGTTTAAGTGGCTCATTCTGTGCATTGAACTGTCAAATTACAGAAATGCCATACTAATCTTAGGGAACATCTCTGCAGAGCTCAATTCAGGGGTGAGTAAATGTGAGTGTCCCAAATTATTAAATATCTGCTTCATTGAAACTGGCAACTAGAGGGTGGGTGATTTTGCACTCAGCTCACCCACATACCCTTAATCATTCAATACTATTTTGAAATGTCTTAAATCTTTACTTTATACGTAAAACATTTTTCTTCTTCTTTATCAGATAATACAATACGTTATTTTGGGGCATGTATTGGATTTGTCATAAGTAGGAGAATTTTGGCTGTACAAATCACCTTTTAAAAAGATACCCAAATCATCATTTTTAATTTATGTAATATATTAGATGTATTCCTGTTTATCTAATATTATATAGCACTACTTCCAGTAACCCTTACACAACAGCACCTAGGAATAGTAAGAAGTGGAGCAAAAAGTTTCTACCATCATAAATGACCCACCATCTTCAACCATAAAAGTTGCATACAAAATATATAAGATTAATAGTATTCATGGGAACTGTTAAACCATACAAAACAAAAGAATAAGAAAAGATAGGAAATCTAATGCTCTCTTTGATGCCACATTTGTAAAATCTGATTTCAAAACACTCTTTATAAAAGAAAAGCTATATTTTAAGTTTTGGGAAATTCAATTGTTTTCTCTCCCTTAAAAATAAATGGAGAAAAAAAAAATTCAACTGCATCTGCCAGGTGGGTTTTCCAAGTCCTGATTATTAAACAGTGATTTTCATCAGATTTTAAATGTTCCCATCAATAGCAAGATTGTAGAAGGATGATAGAGCTAAATCACTGCTGATAGACAATTAGTTGAGTATGCTGTCTCAAGCCAAGATTGGCCGACTCTGCTGCTCTTGTAATCAAATTCCTCAGTATTCAATATAGCAAGACTGAGTTTCCTAGTTAATGCTATAAAGCAACGCTGAGTAAATACAAATAGCTTAATCTTCTTTTGCAGTCATATCCTCCCACACTGGTCTATGTAATTAGGAAAATACTACATCTCACATTCTGAGTAGTGAATACAGCAGATTGTTAATCATTATATTTACATGATTTATATAAAAAGTATGTAAATTCACAAGTACTCTAAGATTTCCTACAAAGAATACTAATAAAAAGACAATACCTAAGTGTGTATTATCATGTCTGGAGCTTATAGATGTATTTATAGTGTTTCCTTAGAGAATTGTTGCATAACAAAAATTCAGGTGCAGCAAATGTTGAAAACAAAAGTGTATATATATATATCTTTGTTAATATTCATATCTGTACTATATACACACATACATAAAAAGATAAATTTGAAGGAGTCTGAAAATTCTAAGGGAAAGACACATTCATATACATAAAAAACACAATCCCAAATTCAAATAAAAATGTGACACATTAAAATGTATCATAAAAGTACTTCCAGTAAAGGCAATTTTATAAAATGTATTGTACACTATATTTTATCTGTATTTTACGCCAATGTAATACTGATTTCCTACAAAACCACATTAAATAAAAGATTTATGAGGAGTGTAGCAAATCTCATTTGGCCAACAGACCGTAACTCTTGTGCGTCTGCTTTATAAACAGAAGCAAAAAACAGTAATGCTTCACATATTTCAATAATTTATCCGAAATTTATGAATGTTCATCTTTAAAAATAATTAAGAGGATAAGAATAATAACAAGTAATTAATAACAAAAATAAGAATTTGTTTCACTCTTTGCCATCCTTAAAAATAACAAAAGCATGTATGTGTGTATAGAAGAATCCTTACGTAGCATCTCTGTACATTTATGAAGGAATGGGTGTTTGTACTTTCAAAAATGAGTTTACAAATAAAGGAGAAAATTAAAAAACAAAGAATGTGGCTTTTAAAATAAAATTGGTTTTTGAGACACATAAAGCAACGGTGATTACTTAAAAAACACAAACAGAGCAGCTTGAATCTGATTGAAGTGGTTCCACACTGTGCTAGCTAAAGGCTGCAAGAGTCTGGAAGAAGTCTAGGCAGAGTACAGGTAAAGCAGGACTGGGAAACACAGAAGAACTGGCCTCCTTTTATCTTCCTAACCTCCACCCTCCCTTTTACCTTCCAAAGGTGTAACCCTGAACTTGGGACAATTGGGAGATTTCTGTTGAAGCTGTCCTTCTTTCTCCTAATCTATTCTTTCACATAATTAACTGCCTGACTTGTTTGTCCTTTGATCTTATCTGAGGAATTGGCAAATTTCACTAATTCTTGCAGGTACCACATTTCAATGCTAAAGAAGTATTTCATTCCTAAAATGAAAAGCAAACATTCAGCATGAGAAAAGCTGAAATACTGGAGAGTTAATAGCACTTGCCACTGTTGTGGCACTTTTTAGTGATGGTTTCAAAGCCCTGAAAAAGCAAAGGCTTATCCCTCTCATTTTGCTGAAACTGAAATGAAGAAAGGTTAAGTGACTTGTTTATTTATTTATTTGTGATTTATTTATTCTGCCCTAGCAAGTCAGTAATGGAACTGGGAATATGAGACAAAATTTTTGATCCCTCATTCTCTTTCAGACCAATCACCTTGCTTAAATGCTTATGATGGAGGTTGGTGACATTTACTTCCAAAAGTGGACATATCTTTATTGAACTGATATGCCTACTTTGCACTTAAAAATAGTGATAAAAATCAAGGGCCATTGCTTTGGAGCTCAGAGTTCAAAGCAAAGTTGCTTTGAACAATTATAACTTAAATAATTGTTGAGTTAACTGAGACATTTGTTCAGTGAGTCGCCAGTGTGATGTCACAAATCCAACTAACATTTATTGTGCACTGTGTGACAGGCACTGTGCTAAATGCACTGAGCTCATTAAATCAAATAAGACACATACCAGCCTTTTCCATAGGTACTACAATTATTCAAATTTCCAGAAAAGAACATTGAGAAATAGAACAGTAATTTCTATTCAAATCACAAGTTGGGTAAAAGATGGGGCCAGGAGTGCTAGGATACATGCTTCTCTTTCTGTATTCCTGGCCACATCAAAAAATTAACAGCAAAACATGTGCTTAGCACCAATAAAGTGCTAACCTAAATTAGCGTCTGCTCATTAAGCTGTTTTACAGTATTTTTTTTTTATTTTCAATACCAATACCAATTTTTAAAATGCAAAATCCAGAGTTTTCAAAGCTGATTAGAGGAAAGAAGATTTTAAAAAAAAAATGTCTCATTTGAACTTTTAACTATTGCAATACACAGTTGCATCTTTTCTGCTTTCAGATGGGATAGCAAAAGGAATATTTTGAATGGGCTATTCAACATGAATACACATTTTAACTAAAACCAAACCTTTAACTTTTTAACTAAACAATTTACTTCACTGTTTCAGTTTCCGAACAATTTTATTAGATGTTATTCAGGTTGAAGCTACAAAATAAATGCTTAAGTTAATGAATTTATTTCAAGATAAATAAGACAACAAAAATATAAATAATGCATTATGTGATTAATGAAGGAATACTAATCTAGGCATGCACACCTGGTTGCAAATCTGTCCTAACCAAAGACGAGTATGAACTATGTTATTTAATCGTGCTGACCTTCAATTTTCTCATTTCTAAGAGAGTGAAAATCCCTTTTTGCAGGATGTTGTGAGGATTATATAAACCATCAAGTGTGTGAGACAAGAATCATAATTTTTGTTCATCACTTCAATAATGTCCAGCTGAGCATCATCCTTGCTTTCTTGTGGAAACTAAATAAATATTTGTTGAATGAATGAGAATACATAATAGTTCAAATATCAAATCTGGCATGTTAAATGTTCAATACAGTTTATAACATTTTTGACATCAATAAAATAATGTCAATAGTGTATATGTAAAAACCATGAAGGGGCTGAGATTTACCCTACTTGGAAGCTGATAAGGTAGTCTGCCACAGTTGAGTGAATGTGAGTAGAAAAATAGAGACACTTGGATTAGAGACAAAGTACAATTTATTACTCACAGCAACTGCTGGTTCTCTGAGACATAATTCCCTCAGGATAACATGATGAAAGCAAATAATACCTGCACAGCCAACAGATAATCTAATAGGGAAATAGTAAATGAGTATACTTGATCTTTGCTCCAGAGATAGACTCTATCTGTTTTTTAAGGTTGAAAGCAAATTTGCCCTTTGCTTTGATTTGCAGGAACATGGGAGACCCATGGAGAACTATCATATGACAGTATAAAAACATATACCCTATACTGAGGTGTGATCAAAATGTAACTTTCAATTATAAAACAGCTGTCAACAAAGTATCATAAAGTTATCTCATTTGTTTTAAGAATTTAATGATAGGTCTTGATCATTAGATATCTTGGTATCCAGATTTTCTTTTTAGACTTTAAGAAACTGTTTTATCATTCTGTGAGAACATAATCATTGGCTATGGAGTCAGAATTACAGTTTCTTTGAACACTGTTCCATCCTGAACAAGGGCACCAGCAACTTTAGAAAAGAGCTATTTATGTATTTAAAAAAACAAAACAACAACAAAACAAAACCACAGGAATCATGAACTCCATGTTATTGTTACGGGATTCTATGCTTTCTCAGATTTTTTCCTATTTTTCTACACTTGTCACTACTAACCCTTGAAAGGAGTGCTTTACAATTATACCATTCACATTTCCAGATTCTCATTTAGTCACTCTGTTAATGTTGAGCTTTTGGTACAAATGGCTTGAATGAGGCCCTTAAATATCAACCAAAAACTTTAAGCAAACTCAATGACTTTTCCGAAATTTCCTTCTACCTGTACTTTTGGTCCTTTTTGAAAGCCTCTGCCTTTTGAATTCTATGCCTTGTTCTTTTCCCTTCTCTCTGAAAAACAGCACTTCAAATTTCTCTTATATGGTTCTCTTTCTCATCCCTTCTTTTAAATGTCAGCCTCTTTGGGGTCCTTTATTGTTTTCTCTCTTAATCCTCCCTCTCTCAATGACCCCATGATTTTCAAGGCTTAGTTCTGTATCGATGGCATGGAAACGTGTATTTCCATTTCTAACTTTTTTTCTTGACTTAGTCTCTTATTTCCAGAAGCCTGCCAGAAACCTGCACTGGAATGCATAAAGAATACATCAGACTCAAGTATGTATCATTTTGCTTCTTCATATATCTCACCTAAATGATCCCTGCCCATAACTATCAAGTTTTTCTAAGTGTACTCTTATCAAGGAACATACCACCACAATTTCTCCCTTTGCTTCACAACTGCACAATAATGTCTCTTTCTCATTATCAACACCCTAGTTTAGAGTATTATAATGCACCTCTTGACAAATGCAAAATTTCCTGCCAAGTTTTCCAACTTTTAGGCTACAGTTCTCCCTGCCTCCTGTTTCTGATCTTTAGTTGGAAGGAGAGGCTGTCTGTAATTCCTCATTGCCCACTGGACAAATCCATATCTCTCACTTTTATATCAAGTATCCTCACTACATGGCCCTTGCCTACTTTTTTTCAACAGACATTTAATGAACTAATGATAACGTGGGGAACATAATTCAACATGGTACCAGTGTGGAATGGACAATCAGGGAGGAGGGATGGATTGCCATTAATCAATTGATAAATTAGTGTATTATTATAAACCAAGAGAAATGTTACCACAGAGAGAGACGTTTCTAGACTTATCACCTGCTACTGTCCTCCATACACCCGATTTCCTTACCAAGTTCCTTGAGATTCATCAACTTTTGTTTATTTTCCCTCTCAAAATAATGTAGTTATGTGTTGAGTCTTATTTAGCCTGTTTCTTCCTCCTTCTTCTCATTATCTTTTGAGATTTTTCCTATACCATGAGGCCCAGCTCAAATGCCATTGCTCCTAGAATCCCCTTTTGGTCGCTTAAGCCACTCTCTGAACAGTGAGGGCTCCTTGTACATTGTGTGGGGGAGTCAGACTTTCCACATTATTCTACAGTGTGTGCACATGGCACCTTCCCCTGCTACTGCACTGAGAAACAGCTAAGAGAGAGACACAGCGTTTTAATATTTCTTGGTAATCCCTACATGCTTAAAGTATTAGCTAGTTCATAGGAGATCTTCAATATTTGTCGAATGAGTGAATGAATTAATGAAACATTCCTAATAGCCAGGGTGTTTCCTTTGGCAAGCTGCTACTTCATAGAAAAGCAATACCTGGCTGGTGAGAGGGGAGACTGACCCTCTGCTGGCAAAGACATTAACAAGGTATTATGGTAGGCAACAGTTCCATCTGGAAAATCTCCATCAGGACTCAGATCTCCCACAGAGAAGTTAGGAAGGAGGTCAATTTCTCAATGGATGCGAGGGAGGGGGGAGCAGGGAGGAGGAGAGTGGGGATGGGATAGGGGTGGGAAGAAGAGGTGTTCTACAAAGTTCACTAGAGTAGAGGTGCCCACAGCATTACATTATCACCTCCTTGGGAACACAGTATTTCTAGGAAGGATAGCATCAAAATCAATTGCTCAACAGTTCTGCTCTTGTCATATCATTCTAGGAAATGCTATTTGCAGAAACAGTAAAATAGACAGCTTTCCTAGGTCTCCAGACACTCCTATCTTAAACAAGAGGCCTCCAATTTTCTAAGCTCATTAAACCACTCTCTAATTTTATGCCTATAACATAATGCTGTATATGTGGTTTAAAACAATCATAAGATTTAGCATATTATATCTTCAAAGCTCTTTGCACACATCAAGTAATTATCCACATAACACCCTTGTGGTGCAGGTGTTATTATTCCCATTTTATAGATCAGGATATTGAGACACTAGAGATCTAATAATTTGCCTAAGGCAGTATAGTAGACCAGCTGCAGAAACTAAATTAAAATAGAATTTTCTGACTCTCCAAAGAGATTTCAGACTGCAAAATTATACTGGGTAGCAGGCTCTCTTCTATTTGCATACTTTACAATGGCTACATGAGTAGTATCAAATTCTACATAGATTTTGAAAAATAAGCGTCACTATTATATAACGGTAGTATATACACTTCCATATTATACTACTTTCTGCATGTGAGATAAGAGAAATCAATATTATCTCTGTATGCTCAGAAATTGTATATCAGCTGTATAACTCTATTTAATAATCTGTCCCTCTTAAAGATAGAACATTCAACATTGTTAGCAATTTTAGTGTTTCCACAATGAGATGATTAGAAACAAAATGGCTGGTTTGCAAAAAAAATTTCCAACCACATTCATTTTAGCCAGTAATACCTCACTGGAATGGGAAGGATATGATAATCCTGTACCTCATGCAAAATCAATTACATTTTAGTTCAAGATTCTCAGTGGCTGAACAAGATATTATTTTATGTCCTGAACAATATTTTGTTCCAGTTACTAAGGAAACCAGTAGCAAAAAGTAACTTTACCAGGATGCATTCTCAAGAAACTGACTACAATGTCAGTCTCTGGGGTATCATTACAAAGTGCTATTTGCATTTAAATTTCTTATAACCCTTAAGCAACCGATTTGTTTGTTTATAAGCATGAGTATGCATTTTTTAAACATTGGAAAATTTCTTAAACATCTAACCAATATGTTGATAGTTAAGTATTTAGAGAGCAACCTAGTAAGTGTATGATGTCTCCTGATGAAATATGTGTTGATTGCTCTTCTGTAGGTTTCAGTGAGACCTCCATTAAAGCCCCAGCTCATAACATGCTCCTCGCTAATGAAAGCTGCACATTCTGTTTTACACATGGCAACAAACAGGCAAAGTCACGTCGACTTATACTGTTGCATGTCACAAATAACACAATTCTACAGGAATCAATACATCTATTTTGCACACAAGGTTTCTGGAGTCTACAGCTATTCAAGGCGGACTCCACGTTCCTTAGGGAAGGCAAGGAAACCCCCAGATTTTTCTTGACAGACACTTGCTTCTTTTGTCAAAAAGAAACAACAAATATTCTGATGAGTTACTGATGCTTTTATAGTTGAAAACTCTCCTGACAAACTACTCTCCTGACCAGGGATGACAAGGCCTTGACATGCTCCCTTCGCTTTCAGAATATATAGAACTGCCACAAAAGCCAGTCGGGCTGAATGCAGCCATATAGGGAGAGGGATGGAGACAGGGCAGTGTCAAGGAAATGTTTTCCCTGCAGTGAAATCAACATCCATTCATTCTCTTGCTAGAATATTTTTCCAGCAGTATTCATTGTTTTCAGGTTTTGCATTTACAACTTTGTAATTATTTTTGTATAAAAACATTTCTTGAGTACAAAATTAATTCTATATTTAGTGAAATAAAACTCCATGAACATTATAAAATGAACCTCTGCTAAACAAATCACTTTTATGACTAAGCAATTGCATGCACTCTACTCAAGGAACACAAAACCTAAACAGAAGAGGCGCGATGTCTATTAGAAACTGCAGATTACCAATCACAAATACAGACCTCCATAAAAAATTTTAATTAAGTAAAATTATAACTTTAGAAAGTATGCCTATTGATCTAGACCAGTTTTTTTTTTTTTGGCAGAAAATTATTTTTGCAAAGTAATTTGGAAGCAGACTTTGCATTACTCAGTTTTTCCTTCCCTCCTTCTCAACTCAGCATTAGTGTCCATGGTAAATACATTGCTCTTGAATAATAAGAAGTTATGAAAGAAAGAAAGAGAAATCAAGCATTCCTGAGTGTCTAAGAAACCAGCACACTGGAGGCTAATTTCATGTAAGGTTTCTTTTACTTCCCATCAATATGCCAGAAGCCTGACCTGGAGGATCCCCTGCAATTGATGTAAGAAAGTAATTAAGTCTCCAGGCTCATCACAACCTGTGCAATCTCATGTGCAAAGATTGCACTTTGAGTCAAACAGCTTTTAGTTTTATGACAAAGACTCCTATAATGTAGGGTTAACAATCATAACCAGGCAGTATGTTCCTCTTATGGGACTTGACTTTAGCTCAAGTGTTATGCTCAGATCACGGATCTCATTTGGAAGAAGTTGAGTTAAACGAGATTTTTTCTTTCTTTTCCTTCCTTCCTTCCTTCCTTCCTTCCTTCCTTCCTTCCCTCCCTCCCTCTTTCTTTCTTTCTTTCTCTCTCTCTCTCTCTCTCTCTCTCTTTCTTTCTTTCTTTCTTTCTCTCTTTCTTTCTTTCTTCTTTTTCGTTTATTTTCTTGTCTTCTTTTTGTTGTTTTATGTCAGGCTTTCTTGGCATCACCTGCCTAGTAATCTAACTTTCCTAGTGCCCCATTTTTTCTGGTCACACTTGGTCCTACCCTTAGGAAATGATAGGCATGTTTCTTCCTTGATATGAGTCTCATTAGAAAAATCAAATCTTTCTGTGTGTGGAGGCTGGTTACTGGTTAATTACAAAATCTGGAAAACAAAATGTATCTTTGGTGGATTTAACGAAATCTCTTCAAGTATCTGCTGGGTACCAGTTCTGCTGATTTCCTAAGCAGGGTATCAATACATACCCCCTGTATATACCATGGGTCTCTTTACTACATTTTCTCACTAGCTTGCCTCCTGGTTTAATCATGTGCAAGATACATCCACCTTATTACAAAGAGAAACAATAGGAAAAGTTTACCTTGTATATTCCCTACTAAAAAGTCTGCCTTTTTCTATTGCTGTGTTAGACTTCTGTTTGTTTTCTATGATGGACCTACAAAGCTCAAAGTCTTTTTTATTTTTTCACGTGGTGCTAGGAATTGTACCCAGGGTCTCATGCTTGTTAAGCATGCATTCTACCACTGAGCTACATCACCAGCCCCAATGTCTATTTTCAACATTAAATTTTGAAATACATATCATTTGTTTAAGGCCTAATAACGTTCAACAAGTTGCTAGTAAAAGATTGATATAATTAGTTAGAAAGTATAAACTACTTCTTGGGAGAAAAAAAAAGTGAGGGCAAGGAAGCAGAATCCGAGGAATATACCCCAGTTACCCTGGAGAAAGTTCAAGCCTGTATGGAGGACGGAAGACAGGCAAACAGGTGAAGTTTTAAAAGCTGAAGTTTAGAAAAATAGTTTTGTTTTTTAAAAGATGTGTAGAATCCAACAGAATATATAAATCTCAAAAATTTGTATTTATAAAAATTGTTACACTTTCGCTGATTCAGAAGATCAGAACTAAGACATTCCAGAAAAGAAAGGAAAAAAAGACAAATAGAATTTGGAATGCAATTTTAATATGTTGCTCCTTGCTAGCATTTCAATGTTGAACAGAGCATCCTGACTGAAACTAAGTCTGTCTCCATCTAGTAACACAAAGTGCAGAGAACATTACTGACCATTCTATAACAACTACTGGAATTTTGCAGGCATAATTTTTATTTTCCAATGATCTCTGGTACTTTTTTCCTTGGCATTTATTGTGGATGAGGACAGAGGACAGGACTGCTTTGAAGAAGAAATGGCTACACCCTAAACACATGAAGCAACAGAGTGCCTGCTCCAACATTTTACCCTTTACATCACAGTCAGACTTCACAATTTGCATGCATAATTGCAGAAGTTAGAGGAGTAAGTACAATAATCTCAACTGAAACTCATGATGCAGATGGGAGCACACTGGGACAGCAGCAGGTGGCCTCCTTCCCTTGAGTAATAGAAAGAGTCCCGCTTCTCATCTGTTTTCTTCATATTCTTTCACTTTAACTCTGTTTCAAAGTCATTAAAAGAAAACTTCTATCTTAACCTTGGCATGAGGTCAGGAGAAAAGACTTTAGAGGGTGCATTCCTAGGTTTTCATCCTGCAGTCTCAGGGGACTGTACATTCTCTAGCCAGCTGTACCTTTTGAAGTTTCACAGAAGTTCTATCTCTTTCTAGTTACAATTTCCTTTCTTTTATAAAAGAATCCAAGCTGATTAGTTACCAACATTTTTTAACTATTTCAGTTGATGCAAGTGGCTTGAGCTATATTGTCTTTTATAATCTTTTCTTCAGAATAACAAGATCATCTTTCCTGCAAATCCACCTCTGATATCCTCAATTCATTCTTATTTAAAATAAATGTGTCAATGAGGAGACAAACTGTTTCCATTTTTAGAAATAAAGGAGGAATTATATCCAGTTGTATTTGAAGCATGATATGATTTGGGGAAAGAAACATATACAACTGTAAAAGAGACTTGACCATATTTCAAGAGGGAGGGTTTTGCATGAGCCCTAATATTATACCACGTATTTTTAATTGAACAGTTTTTGTTTCATTGTGCTTGAAGTATGAGAGAGAAGAAAGTGATGCTGTCCCCATTAAAATTCATAAGATAGTATTTCATGCCCCACATTCAAGAGAAGTATGGGTTTCTCAGCTTCAGCTTCATGTGTCAGGTGAAATACTGAAATTAGGATGTTGTCTTTCTGTAGTCTCAGCCTCTACTCTGAATCCCACCCAACCCCATTCTGACACAGCCTGAGACTAGAAATTGTCCTCTGCAATGATAAGTTATGACTTAGTGGCTAAGCCTTCATATGACTTTATTAAATAACTGAACACAGGAAAAAACTGAAAGTTAATCTATAGTGGCTTAGAAAAGGAAACGTTAGTAGTCCCCAAAATTCATTTGTCTATAGTACTAAAAGTAGGATATAACTAAATGAAAATCTGTACAATTGAATGCTTATTTTCTTTGTTTAATTTCAATATCATAAAGCAACAAAAGGGAAGAATTACAGGAGTCCTCAAAATAACAGAAAAGATCTTTTCTATAAACAATTATTTCAAATTTGATTTCGTGTGATCATCTAAAAATGACAAAGGAAATTCCAGAGGAAATTTGCCAACCAGAAGCAGAAAAGAAAAATACATGGTTTAAATGAGACTTTTGGTTTATGAAACAAAACTTTCTGATCTTCTAGCAGATCCATGAAAATGATGCAGAAAGAAATGGGGAAATGAGAAAACCTTTAAATTTTTTAGTTTACATCACAATGGGACATGCTTAGGTTATCATTTATGACATAACTTCAGCACAAAATTAAGTTCAACTTCAGGAACTAGCTGCTGGCATAAGGGAGCACTGGGCAAGCTCAAGAGAGTCCACTCTAATCTGAGCTGTGCACATTGCCTAGTTCTGTCTGGACACTCAGAAATGGAGTATGTTATATTGTGAAGACATCCTTCAATTGGCAATGGGATTTTCTCATGGAAGCAAATATTTATTATGAGTTTAGAAAATGCCTCCCACTCCTGCTAAACTATGAAGACATACACACACACAAACACACACACACACACACACACACACACACACACACACACACACACACACAAATCTCCTTCTAACTTCCTAAAATTCACTCTACTTTCCTTTGAAGAACTTTACTCATTTTATTCTAGATAATTGGGAATGTGTTTCTCTACAAACTATGTGTTTCTTCTGCAAACTATATAAGGTTGCAGAAACTATATAATGATGAGTGATTCAGAGCACAGGTACTGGATGGTAGCCTGGGCATCTCATTTGTTAGTAATCTTGTGTAATTTTGGTTAATTCATCTGCATAACAAACTGGAGTATCTTGTGACGTTGCTTTGTGAATTAAATAAAATAGTGCATATATACTGTCTAGGATATAGTAAATAATAAATATGAGCTATTTGTATTACTAATTTCTAATACACTACCAAACAGTAATGTTTCCATAATAAGTACTTTTCAATCAAAAGAAAATGGCTTTTATTCTTTGGATTGTTTCAACTTCCTCATTTTATTCTTTTAAATGTACTAAGAGCCATACACAAATAACAAAAGTGCACAATATGCAGCAAGATAATAAATATTTTAAAATACTAACAAAAACACATTACCAGGAACATGTAAGTGTCTCCAATGAAGATTTGCCATAACTTGTAATTAGAATATTTAAATTAAATGTCATAAAAATTACTTCATTAATGAGCTAGAATATTGTGAAACATATATCCTGATAGCATAAAATTAAATTAATGGAAATCTTTAAGACACACACAAAAGAGATAAATTTCTAATTTTTTTCTGCAATTGAATTTAATTGATATGGAACTTTGCAATTTGGATCAGTCTGAGATGATTTAACAACAAAACAAGTCATTTTATTTGTTGGATAAGTAAGATGCTAAAAGTACTACTAAAATATTGCAGAATCTTCTATATTAAGATTTAAGCTGACAACATTCTTTCCAAAAGAATGCCTGGAGCTGAAGAAGGAAAATAGAGAATAGAGCCATACAATGTAAGAATTAGAAAGGAACTTGGAATTTCTAATATTTATCTTATAGTGCTGAACAAGAGTCCAGAGGAGTTAATGGTTTGTCCTAGACTAACTAAATTAGGAACAAAGCCAGGATTAGAATCTATATTTCAGATTTCAGATTATCAATTTCAGAAAAAGAAAAAATACCTTTCTGTCACTAAAAAATTATTGATATTGGACTAAGTTTAAGGGTAGAAAGAGCATAGAAAAGTATTAAAATATTTAGAAAACTTTATTTTAATTTTAATAAGAAGCTTTATAATGATCTTTATTCTTATAGCTATTTTTATGATTATTTACATTTGCACTAAAAAGTGCATGTGTACCTAATTTTTAGTACTTAGTTATAACTTCATTATTTGCATTATTGAAAAAGAAACAATTTCAGTGTATGTTTATGATTTTTCAATATAATTTTTTACTTTAAACATATCTACATTCATTTTTTTATTTGAAGTTTTTATTAAAACAAACTGGATTTTCAAAAGAATACTTGCTATAAATTAACCTTGTTTCCAAAAACCCTTCTTGCTTCCATATAACAAACCAAATAAAAATTGCAACATACACGGTACTTATTAATATTAGAATTTAAGATTATGAGAATTTTGATATTGTCATAAACAGAATTTGAATGTTTGCAAACAGAATGTAAACATTCTGTAAACAGAATGTTTGCAAAGAAAAATAACATAATTCACAGGTAGGGAAGGAATAGTAAAACCACAACTTTCTGAAATGTGCTGAGAGGGTAAATTATATCCCTTAGCAAGTCTTCTTTTAAAACACTCCAAACATATACCAGGAGGTAAAATAGATAACAATAATTTAAATAGTTTCTCTTTCTAAAGTGAAGTTGTTGAATGCGTTTTAATAGTTTGACTTTTTTGTTATTTTTAAGTATTTAATAATGTAACTAAATTCATTTCATGTGTATTTCAGATATATTAAACCTGAGACCTAAAGGCATGGAAGTCTTATTTGAATTAAACGAGAATATTGTCTGTCCTATTGAGAAATCAAAAAAAGGTCAAATCAAATATTAAATTAATTGTAAGCCAAATGTCTTCTCAGTTCTTCACAGAGATGCCACTGCTGCTGAAATATTTTTACCATACAGAATTGTTGTTTTTGTTTTTAGGTGCCATTGAGTAAGGTCCGACTCAGCAACCCTCATAGGGTTTTCAATGCCTAATTGTTGCAAAAGTGGACTGCCACATCCTTCTCCTATTTTTAAGGTGCTGGGGATTGAACCTGGGACCTCAGCGCTCTACCAATTGAGCTAAACCCCAGCCCCATCATATAGAATAGAATCATACAATTATTAAAACAATAATAGATAGCAAAAAAAAAAAAAACAACTCGTTTTCATTTTATTTCTCTGCTCAATTTCTTATAAATCAGTGTCCATCTCTTTTCTCTATTATACCAAAATCAAAACACACAGTAGTTTTTTACAGACCTTAAGATAAGGTAAGGGGCAGGATACTGTAGTAGTGTTTGGCATGGGCCCCTGGGGTCCTATTGTATAATATCTGCACCCTGGGGAACATGGGCTAAAGATTCACTTTAGGATACAGCGAGGAGCCAGAGAGAACCTTACTTCTTATGTCTGAACATTTGACCGAACTTAAGAAACAGCACCCCAACAACCTTGTCATTTCAATTTTTCACACTTTGGTCTGTATGTGTTTTATGTCTCAACAAAGACTTATCTCCCCAACCCACTGCCACAGGATAATTCTCTATAACAAAGCTCAGTCT
Organism: Pedetes capensis; assembly: GCA_007922755.1. NCBI lineage: Eukaryota > Metazoa > Chordata > Mammalia > Rodentia > Pedetidae > Pedetes > Pedetes capensis. Next base: position 37,079 of record VMDO01012990.1, on the reverse strand, counting down.
CAGTCGCCAATGAAATGAAAAAAGGGCAAATCCCTAAAGAGAAAAGTAACGGTCACAGCCATTTCTACGCGTCCCAATCTCACAGACCAAGGAGGAACCAATGACAGTTCACGGCTACCATAAACTGGCAGAACAGGCCCCAAAGGGATTGGAGGTTTTGTAAGGGGATTTTGTGCGAAGAATATCTTTCTGAGCCCTCCAACAGAGAGGAGCATTTTTTACAAGTAAGGAAGCTGTGTTGGCACAACAGACAACATTTTCAAGCTGGGCGAAGATGCAAATAGCCACCAGTGTGAGAATGTTGGTGTCTGTCATCGATAGGGCCTCCTGATCATTCTTTTCCCACTGTCTATTGTGTAATAATGTTTGGAAGGAGAAAGAACACAACATTGTGAAATCACTTTGCTATAAATCATCACAGCGTTCCAGGCCTTAAGAGTCCTCAGAAATGTTTAACCTGTTCTCCTTTCCAGGTAAGGATTAGAATGTAATTAGACAGCCAAGAGAGCAAAACAAGGGAGGAAAAAACTGGTGCTTGGCCAAAATGTAAAACATGCTTAAAATTGAACCTGGAACATCATGGCCAGCTTCTCCCACACAATTATGTTAATAAAACTTTATGTAGTGTGCTAGCACCCAAAGAACACCCAAATACTTTACACATTTAAATAATATATTTAACTGAAGAGTTGCGTGGTAATATGGTATCCCAGACTGCATGTCCTGAATTAATATACTGTAATGGTCTCTCCCTCAGCATTCCCTGGAAGTGCCGTGTTGCTGAGCAGATTATGAAGGGATTTGAGGCTGCATAATTAAGGGGGGAGGTGTTTGGTAGCTAGAATTCCTTAAAGATTATAATTTTCTTTTTCTATTTGAAAAATTTATAAAGGGCTATTCTGTGGACAAAGAATACACCAGAGAAAAATTTCAAATATGAACAAACATCTGGAAATTTTTCTTTAAGAGGAGGAGAGATGTTAGATGATAATAGTATGAATGAGAATCTTGGCTATGAGTTAAAGTCTTGTAACATCTGTCAACAAAAAGACAAAGGCTTGGCTTTTATTCACCTAAACATCTTCATATATAGGAATACAACTCTGAGCTCCATGTGAAACTATTTCAGGTAGTTCCTATTACACCAAATGTGACCTTCTAAACCCTCAAGTCCCTCTGTGTGTGATATATAACAACTAATATGTGGGCCTTTGTCCCCTTCCATACACTGCACTGTCTCTCTAACACAAAAGCCAGCATTTGAAGTGCAAAATAAATGTGTTAAGGGGCTTTTAAACTAAACTTACAGAGATATAATTATTTAAAGGAGTTGATATAATCATTACAAGTAATTTGTCCTTGCCAAAGATTGAAAAATTAGTCCTAAAAGGGAAGAACTAGCACTGAAGCCTTTCTCTCGATTCACATAGGGCAGAAAATGCCTCTTCCATATTTTTGCATTTGTTGTTCCACTGCCTAATTGGACATGAGAGCAGGACAGAATTTATGGCTCAGAGTTCTCCTCAGCCACAGGTGTAGAGTGAGACTGGGAGAACTAGCAAACTAATGTTGGTCTGGAACCCAGCTTAAGCATCTCATTTCTAGCTGTTGGACAGATGTCACACATTCCTGGGCAGCAGAATGTGCTCTTCCCCTTGCCACAGAGATTAGCCACAGCCTGTGATGTTAGTGCTTTGCTGGGAGGGATAGGACAGGAGCTCACTGCTGTGTTATTATCTGGGCTCTATTATGTTTTTACATTTTTCAAAAATCTTTAAACTGGATCTTTGACATTCAACTGCCTATAAAGACATGTGCCACCTGATGAGAAGCTTTGATGTGCATTTTGAGGATTAAATAATCTAGATAGAAGGCAATGCGTTTCCAGCCAAGAAGAAAACTATGGAGAAAATTTTGCCTCCTGCAGCTAAGCTCTGTTGGCAGTCAATACCTTTTAGCTTACCCTCTATATTTGATTTCATACATATTTACAGACTATTTTTCCTCTTAGTACTAATTCTTTTGAGACCAAATTAAGAACAAAGATAGCAGCAATAGGCTTCATCAAATAAAAATGTAAATATGCTGCATCTCATTTATGCTTGAAGAAACTATATTTAAATTTTTTGTGTGTGTGAAGGGAATAGTCAGGCTATATCATTATTATCAGGGACTGGGAAAGTAATAACCTAATGAGTTAGGAAAATTCATGGAGGGAAAAGTAAACTTATATATTCTGGTAATGTGGCCTACTTTGGAGTGAGATTTTTCTACAACTTAAAAGAAACTGGCAATGGTGTTGAGGTACATTTTGATGAGAATTGTTATACCTTTTTATTTTTCTATTCACTGAATGAAGAATTATTGAATTCGACTTCTGGTATTTTGCAAAGTAGTGATGATACATTTTAAGTGAATGAAGTGGAAGCTAATTTTGGATTTTTGCCTATGTTATTTAGATATACTATACTTTGGTTTTGAAGAATAGTAAAAGGAAGTTTAGTCAAAAGCTAAACAGACTGATGAATTTTATTTTCTCTTAACTCTTTCTAATGTATTATACTGCATTATCAACAGTTGCCAGAAAGCAAATCAAAGAAATATGCCAGCAACATAAAAAAATGCTATTCATTAAATACTACAGTGAGAAATAAATATTTATTTTAAATATTTTAAATATTTTAAAAGGCTTTCAACGAAAAGAATTCCAAACCTCAATTAAATTAGTGTGCATTTCTTCAGGTATCAAAACATCACTTACAAGTCTCAAAATTGCTCTAATTTATCTTTCTTTAAAAAGAAATAATTCCAAAATTAGTATCTTTTTTAATGGTTATGGTTTGACATTTCATATTTAAACTAAACGGATCTTTTAGAACAGCACTTTGAGTGGATCCATATTACATGTCAACTGCCAGTATTATAAACACCCTACTCTCTTCCTCTAGGAGCTTCCAGCTCTACCCACCCAGCACACATACTAACATCCCATATTTATTTAGCCCACATTATTCTTAAGAAAGGGATGTAGGAGTAAAAACCACAAGTTCTCCTCTGTCACAAACCCGCAAGTTCTCACTCTGTCAGTGGGTGTTTTATATTGTCTCTTTTATTTGTACATTTTACCTAAATATTAATTGTTTAATTCATATCAAATATATCATCCTTGCTGGTTTTACATGAAGAAGACAGCTAGTTAATTTTAAGAATGACGAGGAAGCTGATGTGTACACAACTGAACACTGTATTATAAAGCTGAATGATCCTACAGTATTCACGTGTATTGGAAGGCATAAAGTGCAACACAATGCACTTCTGCTACAAACCAGGAAGAAACACTGTCTTATTGTGAGGACAAGAACAAGGGAGTTAAGATCCTCCTCTGAGAGAAAGTATTTCTTACTAAACACTTCTGTGTGTATGTTTGAGTGACTGTCGTCTGCAGCTGAAATGTGTTCATGCTAATAAAAAGGAAAACTTTAAACATCTCAAGTCTGAGAATAATGAAACTATCATTTCTCATCTACAGCATTATAATCAAAAGAGTTTGAAAATACTTTCCAAAGTGATTTATACAAATAAATGTTTCAAAATCTCAAAGGTTCCACCACAGCAATTAAAGGTGTAACTTTTGCATCTATTTTGCAATTCATGTCTCAGGAGGCTAATTTAGGGTACTTTTTCACAACAATATTAATTTATCTCTTTGTGCTACATCTTACATGATTTAAAGCTAGCATCTACAATGTCCTTGCTTTCAAATGTAGATTTTGTCTTTCTAAATCTTGTCTGCTACAAGAGCTGTATAGGAAGTACTTTCACAACCCTAAACCCTGTTCTCACACACACCCATTCATATTTACACACTCACATGACAATGCACACAGAATTACAGACATTCTTTTTTTCAGTGTAATGTTGGTATCATTTCCTGGTTTTCTGAGTGGCCCAGAAGATTTGAAATGATACCCCACTCAGAAACCTTAAAATCTTGAGATCATCTTCTTGAATTCAAGTAAATTCAATGTTACTTACCTGTTTGATATTAGTAATATATATTCACATATTTGTCTTTTTTGAATGCCTAATTATACCATATCTATGTTAGCTGGATACAAACTTAACATTAAGAGATTACAAAGTGAAAATGTGGTCAAAGTTAACACCAGAAGCTTCTGAGTGCTACATAACTCATTTTAGCCAACAATCTTACCGATTGCCTCCTTGAGAGTTGCTGAGAAGAGCGGGGATCTTCCTGGACTTTTGTTGTCTTCTGGAAGCCTCCCTCTTGGCCCCAGATTCTAAGTAACCTAGTTAGCATATCCCCTTTGCATGTAAAAAGGGATGCACACTGTAACCTGAGGCCAGGCCCACCTTAATTAACATTTCAAATCAGAGACTCTAAGCAGATATTTTACAGAGGTAAAAAAAAAAAAAAAAAAAAAGAAAAAGAAAAAGAAAAAGAAAAGGAAAAGAAAAAGGCAATGAAATTGGCAGGGTGGGATAAAGCCAAGCCTATGGAGGCCTAATTTACTGAGCATTATTAAACAAAGATTTCCTAAAAAGATAGCAAAGAGAGAAATGGATTTCTACACAGAATAATGAGCCTTAAAAACTAAGCTCTTGTCTTTTAAAATGACAACAATTGAGTCTGATTTTATTCTTCTAAATAGATTAAACCACCATAATAAATGGGACAGCTTAATGGTGGCTACTTCTGATGTCTTGTATAGGTACCATCCCTATGGGCACCCCTTCCTCCCTAAAAGACCCCACTTTAACCCTTTGAATTTGAAAAGTGTTTGTCTAGAAATGCTTTGTACTATGAACAAATAGAATATTTGGAATTACTGATTGAATCAGTGTAGAAACATTACCCAGACCAATCACATCCCAAAGTATTTTGCTGATGCTGTTTTTAACTGTAAGCATCTTGTTATACAATTTTATTAATCTGGAGGTGCTTTAGGATACATTAAACTGTGGTAGCCTTTGGGTGATCAGAGCCAAACTAAATAGGAAGAAAATACCAAGTACCATTAATTAATACAGTTTATTACCATACTCCCCAAACCAACTAAGGATACATTATTATTACTTTTTCTTTGGCGCAATGCATGTTTTAGAGGCAGGTGGGGTATAAATTATACATAAATAAGTAAACAAAATGTTTGCCTCTGTAGAATTGGACTTGCTAAATGTTTCACTCCCAGCATGGTGTGCCTATAGTCATAAACCCAGTCACCACCCAGGAGAATAGTCATGGAACTAGATTTTAATTATTCAGTTCCTATAAAAAATTTAGTCGCCCAGTGGTTTCTCCCATTCCGTACCATTGAAATCATGATTCTAACAATTTATAGAGTCTTAACAATCAAAAGTATGAACACACAATGTCTTGCTGTCACCTTCAGAGATGGAAGTGGTACCTGTTGTGCTCATAGAATGACAATGATAATATTAATAATTCTTTCACAACTTTTCTTATTTTGCTGTTTGTTGTTAGATGCCATCAAGTTGTGTCTGACTAGGATAAAATAATTTAAGAGAGTACTTGTGCCAGTTGGGACAGTTGAATGAGCTCCAGCTCACTACGGGAGTGAGAGAAACAGATGGATTTCTGGAAAAGCAGACATGTATATTTTTCCACCCTTATGTAGGGAAAAATTGGGAGGAAATTGGCAAAAACTCCCAAACTGGGAAAATGGCGCTTGAATATCTGGTTTGTAAGTTAGAAATCTAGGGAAAATGAAAGTAATTTGGTTGCACGTTTGTACAAAACCCTTCCTGATTGGACAATTGGACTGAAAGCTGATTGGCCCAGGCCATTCCATGGGAGAGCTACATAAAGAGCTGCGCTGCAGCAGCTCGACCTTTTTGCACAGCTTTTTAGGCCCTTTTAGGCTTTTTGGCACCCCTTTCTGTGCCTTCTCGCCTGTTCCTGCCTGGACCACCGATGAGGAAGCACCTCTCCTGCTGCTCTGCCCCGGACCTTTGGTGAGGAGAGAATGCTCTCCAGTCGCAATCCTCAACAAGGAAAAGAACCTGCTCTCCGTCTGATCACCGAGGAAGCAACAGCTGTCTCCTCCTGACCACCTAGACGACCAACACAGGTGTTTGTCCCTGGAAGGCAAAAGCGCCTGAGGCTTTTCCTTTCTCCTGTCTCCACCAGGGTCCTGAGGGCCGCAGGAGTCTGTGCCCCTCACCTGAGGGTCCCGAGTGAATTGTGTTTAGTATCTGTGTGTGCGGTGGCGCAGCCCGTCCAAACCTCCAGGCCGGACCAGGAGGCGCGTGCCCCACGTAGAGTTGGTGCCCAAATGTACGGCCCAACACCTTATACCTAGAATTATTGTTTTAAGAAATCCAGTTGAGGCAAGATCTTAGAACCAGAAATTTCCTCAGACTACCAACATGTAAAGAAAGACAAGACCCTAGAAATGATAATAAATGATAATACATGTATTTTTTGGCAGTCCTATGCCTGTGCAGGTGTCATTAATTAATCACAACTTTTTTTGTGTCAGGAAGATGCAGCCCCAGAATACTTTATGCTAGTATTTTCCAAATTCTGGATGATCAGATAACATGTCCATAACTTTTTCATATTGGTACCAAGTAAATATTATTTGGGCTGGGATTTAGCTCAATTGGTAGAGCGCCACTCTGCAGTCTCTGAGGTCCTGAGTTCAATTCCCAGCAGGCAAAAATGGGAGAAGGAAGTGGCAATCCACTCCTGAGGCAATCCCGAAACAATCAACTATTCAAAATCCTACCAGGGTTGCTATGAGTCAGATAGGACTCTACGATTTGTGGGGACCTAACAACAGCAAATATTATTTAGCTAGTATTTTTAACTTGACAGGTTCATTTGTGTTGCATATGACAATTGTATACTACTCCACAATTCCCATGAAATGATGGTTTAAGTCTGCTAGTTTTTCTCTTTTTATAAATTTGAGTAAGTGATTACAATATTAAAATTGTTGTTTGTTGATAGGTGCTGTTGAGTAGGGTATAACTCATAGTGACCCTATGTACAGCAGAGAAAACACGACCTGACACTGTGCTAGGCTCAGTGCTATTATCAGTGCTTCTCTACTAATCATGAGGTTTTCAATGGCAGATTGTTTTGGGAGTGGATTGCCAGTTCTTTCTCCCTAGTCTGCAGCACCTGGTATTCCCAGGTGGTCTCCCATCCAAGTACTAACCAGGCCAACCCTGCTTAGCTTCAGAGATTAGGTGGAATCAGATGCCAGGGTGCTTTGGTTGCAGACACAGTATTAAAATATAAAATGTTATTTCATGTGCCATCTAAGTAACAAAAGTGGTATTGGAAGTATTGTTCTATATGTTGTTGTTGTTGTTGTTGTTGTTGTTGTTAGGTGCCATCGAGTAATGCTCCTCATTATTGTGTCATGCCTGGCTCTATATCAGTGCTTCTCTGCTATCTGCAAGGTTTTCAATGGCAGATTGTTTTAGAATTGTATCGGGTGTGAGCTGCCAGGTCCTTTTCCCATTTCTGCAGTGCTGGGGATGGAACCCAGGGATTCAGAGAGGGCAGAGCAGCACCCTACCAATTGTGCCAAACTCCAGCCCATTGCTCTATATAGTGATGGACTTATGTTCATATTGGAGAAAACTCCTTTGCTTTCTTTACTCTAGAAAGCATATCCACTAAGGGAGACAAAACAGGATTTCTCATGAGGAAATTTAATTAAGTTAATTAAATAAATATTTGTTGCTTAATATCTCTCAACCTGAAGGGGAAATGGTAGGGAATTGTTGCTGGATGCTGGAAAGACAGCTGAGACAGCTGTGGGCACTAGACAACAGTGGCAGGGGAACCAAGACTAGGCTGGGGAATTAAGTCTTTTCCCCAAACCTCACTAGCTTCCTGATCTCAAACCTGAGCATTCCTTTTCCAGTGGCCAATTGAAAGTGATGACAAGAGAACCCACTGATATAGTCAATCTGGATCAGTCTGAAGGGCATAGAGCAGTGTTTAAAAGGTGTTAAGATGATCTGGAAGGCAAATAGTAGATATCAAGACACCGGAGCTTTAGGGTCTAGAGCTACAATGAGGAAAATGGCATGGAGTTTAGAGTCTTCCGGGTAGATAGAGAAATTAATAAGCCAGCTCTATGGAATGGGGATGCATATAATATTTGAAAATAAACAACTAAATTAGATATGAGTGAGAGGCACGGCGGCAGTCATTCTGAGGCAAATTGTTCTCTACCTGTGAGCCTGAGAAATCAAGCATGTATGTCTTCCACATACAATGATGGGGCAGGCATAAAGCAGACATTCTCATTTTAAGAGATATGCCATAGAAATGAAGGAAGAAGTAACAGGTCTTGAACAAGTCCAAAACCTAACAGATTATGAATAATCTGTTTTGACTCAATTCTCTGATTGTGGACTCAGTGAGGCAGAGGATCTGGCATCCAGAGTGACGGGTGATGGCCTTGCTCCCAGGCCTTTGGCCAACCCTGTCTCCATGGCAATACTCTGTAGTGGCCCTGGCTTTGTAGCAACTCTGCTCTTGGGTCATGTACCTGTGGCTCTCTTGGGCTAGAATGGCACACTGGTGGATCCATTAGGCTGAAGTCTAAGACCCTCCCCCCACTGCCCCACTTCAAGGCAGCTGCCCAACTGAACTCTGTGACTCACCAGGACATCCTTTGAGAGCCTCCAAGTGAAGGCAGCCATCTGCTGGAATAACTCACACCACTCCTGGACTCACTGGAACCACATCTGCATAGAGCAGGAGAACGACAATGTAGAGGGGTGAACAGAGTCTTGGGGAAGGCAGAACACCATGTTGCCACAGCCTCTCAATGAAATAATTCTGTTTCCCTGGTCCTGGTATTCTTGGCTTGTGACAGCATTGTGGCTGAATCCCAGTAATCTCTGAAACAGTCATCCAGGTCATTTTACCATTGTCTTTATGAACAGCCAACCCAATCCTTATTAATCTCCTTATGGCATGGCTGGTTGGCCATGTCTTTGGTCTCCTGTCCTCAACACACTGTCTTATTTTTGGAAACGTTAACAAGCTGAGTTTTTCCAGGCTTTTAGTTATGCTTCTGTTTTGCTTAATATCCTTCTTTAAGTTCCTTCTCATTTCTTGTATTTTAGTGTAAGCTTTCAGGAGATGCTAATTCATTATTCACAAGGTTTACCTTCTATAAAACACTAAGACAGGAACACAATGGAATCAAGATCTTTGACATTTTATGTCAAGAGTTGTCTTTTCTCCAATTTCCAATAATATATTCCTCATTTCTATCCTTTATAATATTTGATTTTCTCTTCTCCAGCTGCTCATCTTCCATTTACTTCAGCTGTTTGATGTTCAAGGGCAAGTTTCAGAGTCTCTTTGGACATGTAATTTGGTATTTTCTTCTTTTCCTGTCTTTCTAATAACCTTTTGCTTTCCTCATGAAGGATATCTTTGATGTTCTGCCACAACTCGTCTGGTCTTCCATCATTAATGTCTAACACATTGAATCTGTTTTTGAGGTGGTCTCTGAACAGCATTAGGAAAAGCTGCTGCAAAAGACCTCTTTAAAGTGTTGCAAAGTAAAGATGTCACATTGAGCCCTCACCAGAGTCTCCCTGTATGGCTTCTTATGAACAGGTAAATTTTTACAAGTAATCACCTAAAAACTCCTCTAGACTCTAGTCATTACTCAGTTCAAAATTACTCTCATATTTTGGGGTATTTGTTAATATAGAGGCATCCTCAGTCCTTGGTACCAATTTTTTTTTCCCTCAGTCTATTTGAACTGCTCTAACAAGATACCATAAACTTAAAATTGTGGAGGCTGGGAAATCCATGGTCCAGGTGTGAGCAGATTTGGTGTTGAGTGCGGACCCACTTTCTATTTCACAAATGGTGCCTTCTTCCCATATCCTCACATAGTGGAAGGGGAAAATGAGCTCATATGAGCTTATTTTATAAGTACACTAATATGATTCACAAAGTGTCTACTCCCATGACCTAATCATGTCCCACAAGGCCACACCTTCTAATCTCATTGCCTTGAGGGATTGGATTTCAACATATGGGTGGGAAAAAGTATAATCATTCAGATCATAACAGCTTTAGGACATCTGTAGACAATAAAAGAGTAGAAATGTGCTGTGTGAGGTGGCACAGTCCTGCAATCCCAGAAACTCGAGAATCAAAGGCAGGAGGATTGCAAGTTCAAGGCTAAAGCTGGCTGGGTAATTTAGCAAGATCCTGTCTCAAGATTAAAAAAAAAAAAAAAAAGTTACAAATGGGCTGGGGGAGCAGCCCAGTGGTAGAGCACTTGCAAAGTATGTGTAGGGCCTTTGGTCCAGCAACACAGGAGTGGGAAAAAAAAAAAAAAAGATCAAGAATGACTATTCATCTCTGTTAGCCTAAACCTTGCCAAATCAATTAGGCCCATTTGCCTACAGGGTAAATAAAAAGCATTCTTTTAAAGAGCTAATTGTGTATTGTTTCTATATTGTTGTTGTTGGCAGGTGCCATTGGTGTTCAACTCATAGTGACACTTATGTACAACAGTACTTTTGTCAGTACTTTTCTGCTACTCACAGTGTTTTTGTAGGGAAAAATTGGGAGGAAATTGGCAAAAACTCCCAAACTGGGAAAATGGCGTTTGAATATCTGGTTTGTAAGTTAGAAATCTAGGGAAAATTAAAGTAACTTGGTTGCACGTTTGTGCAAAACCCTTCCTGATTGGACAATTGGACTGAAAGCTGATTGGCTCAGGCCATTCCATGGGCGAACTATATAAAGAGCTGCACTGCGGCAGCTCAATCCTTTTTTGGCATGGCCTTTCTGGCATGCCTTTCTGCGCCTTCTCGCCTGTTCCTGCCCAGACCACAGATGAGGATGCTCCTCTCCCGCTGCTCTCCCCCGAACCTTCAATGAGGGAAAAATGCTCTCCTGTCACAATCATCGACAAGGAAAGGAACCTGCTCTCCGTCTGACCAACGATGAAGCAACAGCTGTCTCCTCCTGACCACCGAGATGACCAACTCAGGTGTTTGTCCCTGGAAGGCAAAAGCGCCTGAGGCTTTTCCTTTCTCCCATCTCCGCCGGGGTCCTGAGGGCCGAAGGACTCTGCGCCCCTCACCTGAGGGTCCCGAGTGAATTGTGTTTAATATCTGTTTGTGCGGCGGCGCAACCCGTCCGAACCTCCAGGCCGGGCGGGGGGCACACGCCCCACATAGATTTGGCACCTGAACGTGGAGCCCAACATAGTTGGTGGCCGAACAGGGACCCAACAGTTTTCAATGATCATTTTTTGACAGGGGGTTGTGGGGTCCTTCTCCCAAGCCTACAGCACCTTGTGTTCCCAGGCGGTCTCCCATCCAAGTACTAACCAGGCCCAACCCTTCTTAGCTCACAAGATCTGACAGGATTGGACGCCACAGTGGTACAGCCTCAGGCTGTTAATGTACATGGAATACTTTTTCCAATTCTCTGTTCATGGCAAAGTTGGAAATGTAGTCTCAAGTGGGAATAAGAGAGAATTTTTTAAAAATATATAATTTTAAAAGTCTTGAATTTTTTGTAAAAATATGTCCAAATCATTTAGATGGAGTAAAATAGTGCCTTAAAAAATATTAAACGGTTCTGGTAGTCTACTGCAAGTATTTATCAATTGGTTAAGTTAGAAGGGGCACAATTACAATGAATATTTTATTATAGTTCTAATGTATTATTTTCTATTACTTCATTCTTGGGATGGGGCTAAATATAACAGCTATCTAAGTTCACAATGTAATGATACTCCAGAGAAATCAGATAGCAATTTTAAGGATTATTTTCATATTTTTTAGTAAACAGTATTAGAGGAAAATATGTTACACCAGTTCTAAAATTCTTGATGTATTTTCTGTAACTATAGCAGAACACCTGAGACTGGGTAGTTATAAAGGACATTTATTTGCCTCATAGTTCTGAAGGGGAGGAATTCTAATAGCATGGTGCTGGCATCTTATAAAAACCTTCATCCTGCATCATCCTATGGTGGAAAACAAAAGGGCAAAAGAGGTTAAACGTGAGGAATAAAGAGAAGGCTGAGCTTGCTTTTATAACAAATCCACTCTCACAATAAGTAACTCACTTCTATAATAGCCATTAAATCATTCATGATTAGACACCAATTCTCAACACTGTTGCATTGGAGATTAGGTTTCCAGCACATCAACTTTGGAAAGAAAACTCTCAAACCTTAACAAACTCTCTTCATTACTCTCTCCTGAGTAAGAAATTTTTCTCAGAGTCTGAGTCTGCCATTTCAAGGAAGCAGCTATCTTTTTGAAGTGAAGTCACTCTGTAGATGTGAAGACAGAGAAACAGCACACGAATTGATTTAAAATGTAGTAGCAAGTAAATAAATTAAGATTGCATCCACAATACTACTGTGTACTATCATAACAAGACAATGCTATCAGCTTTATATTACAAAACAGGAAGCTGAGATCTTGAGAAATGAAACTTTCCTGATGAAGATTGGTTGGCAGAACTGAAACTCATATCCAGGAAATCAGAACATTTGTAGGGCTCACTGAGTAATATTCCATTACTTTTCACACTCAAGAGTATCTGAAAATGTTATGTAATTTTTTAGCTAATATATTATTTATTAATTAGCAGATAATGTCTATTAACTCAAATCATTTTTTAAACTTCTTCAGAATTTCTGGGCTGGGATTTGGCTCAGTTGGTAGAGGGCTGCGCTGCAGTCTCTGAGGTCCCGAGCTCAATTCCCAGCATCGCAAAAATGGGAGAAGGGCCTGGCAATCCACTCCCAAGGCAATCCCGAAACAGAAAGCCATTGAAAAACCTATGAGGGTCGCTATGAGTGGGATAAGGACTCAACGGCACCTAACAACAACTAACAACAGAATTTCTAAGATTTCTAGCATCCCTGCACTGTTTGAAGCAATAATTGATGTGATCTTTATTGAAAGGCTAAAGATCTAGAGTATGGAAATTTTTGAAGTAACCTAAAGCTAGCAATTTCAGCTAGGATATTGAGGAAATCAACAGACCAGCAGATGTGAGTACAGTCTCTTATCTATTAAATATGATTTATTTCCTTCAGGTATTAAAATGTTTTATTTCCTCCTTAGTCAACTTTTAAAAGTATTATAAAATTTGTATTCTGATGCAACCAACCATTTACTTGTTGCCTACCTCTTTGATTCTCATCTCATCTGTAAATAACATTTTCAGGCTTGTTGTAAAAATTAAATAATAAGATTTTAAGTACCTGGTGTAATTTATGAAAATTCACCTCATTGGACAAATATCAGTTCTCTTTCTCTAGAATCCTATTGTAGTAGTATGGAACACAGTTAGGCTTTAATACAACCAGGTAGCTGAAAACTTTTTCTTGAGTATCTGCCAAGTATTAGATAGTTCCTGCTTAAAGTTGAATGAGGAAATTAAGTACTAACTATCATTGCATGAGTGAAAAAACATAGATTTAAGAGTCAGACAAACCAGGAATAAACAAATGAAATTTGGTTATCTCAGAGTTTATTTCTGATTGTGAAGGAATAACTTTTATTAAGTTCACATTGTAGTCTGTGAATAAAGCCCAACAAAGGAATCTAAAATAAGCAGACAGGTAAAGCCATCAGGAAGAACTATATGGTAATGATAAACAAGATTGTTTTCTGGCAGAATGTATAGGCTAGAAAATAAATACTATGACTAAAATTTGGAGAAAATTTACAGAAATGGCAAAATTGAAAAAATGGAATAAAAGAGATAAATGCATAAAGGTCAGATTTTTGAAGTCTAAATTATGAATAATATATATTTTTAGGAAGAAGGAAAAGAAAAGATATAATTAGAAAAAAAGTGAAAAATAATGAATAAAATTATTCTCAACCAAAGAGATTATTCATTTCGATAATCATGAACACATATCATGTTCCAGACAAACTTAAAAATAATACCATATTTAGAAATGGCTTAGTCAAGTTAGAAACTTCAAAGTTGTAGAAGAATTCTGCAAGCATCTAGGGGTCAAAACAGCAGTTTCTGCACAAGAAAAGAAAAGCAAGCATGCTTCTACACTACTGAAGGCAAATAGGCTAGGAAAAAATGGATCAACAACTATAGCATTCTGAAGAAAAATGTTTTGATTTAATAATTATATTTCCAACAAATTTGTCATTCATTTATGATGACAGAAGGAAACAATTGCTTGATGTGCAATGGCTTAAGACTATGCCACCCCGATTGTGTTCTTTTTAGGGTAAACTATTAAACTGCCAGAAGATATATGCCAAAATGATGAAATATGAATCAAATTATGAGAATATTGAGGCTGAAAATAACTAACAGGTTGAATGGTAGAATCTGTTAACTACATTGAGATAAATTTTAACATTGAGTATGATTAAGATTTGGTAACAGTTTTCCATCTGAAAAATGTTAAAGTCACAGACTTCATAATTTCAACTGAGAAGTCTGAGAAGGTGAATATATGGAAGGTGCAGTGTTGGGAAAGACTCAAAAACCCTTACCTTCACAAAAGAAAGTGGAATATTTAAATTGATTCCAATGATCAATTTAAGCATGTCTTTGCAGATTTTTAAAGTAAACATTAGTAGAATTAAAAGTAAAAATTATTGTAGAGAAACAAAGATAAATAATTCAGTTAAGTTTGTGACCTGAATATAGCTCCCCCATTGATCCTAATGCATCTGCCTTTCTTAGAATCCACCTTCATTCCTAAAGAGGCAATTCCGTAAGTCTTCACTCTTTTCAAGTTGGTAAACACCTGGAGATCCAAAGCAGAAAGTGAAAGGTATAAGGTATTGCATTTTTGGAATATCTTGCCCTTGAGAAGGGTATAGCTTTCTCGGGGTATTCAAATTGGTCTCACACCAGTGTTATGGTACCTGCATCCAAGAGGCAAAGAAGCAGCTGAGCAGGTAATACTGTATTTTCCTGTACCTGAGGCCTATTTGACTCTATAGTTGACACACATAGGACTACTTCTCTGTCTTCATGTTGGGAAATATCACCAGTTAGAATTTTCAACATCTAGACTAATTAGGAATGTGTTTAGGAAGAAAATAATAATCATCTATTTAGGGTCAGGAACCAGAGATAATTTTCAGTCAGAGCAAGTAAGCCACAGACTCATTGGTTCAGAACTATTAGAAAAGATAGGTAAGAAATGGCAAAGGAAAAAAGTAAAAGCTCCTTAGAAGACATAGGATTCAGATCTATATATACACCCAGTGTTATGGTTTGGATCTATAATGTCCCCCAAAGTCTATGTACTACTAAAAGGTTAACTGCCATCATGGATTAATCCATTAATGGGTTATCAGTGGATTAATCTATTAATGGGTTCTAATTTGATAGTTATTGGGAGATGATGGGAATGCAGGAAGTGGAAACTAGTTGAAGGGAATGGGTCTTTGGGGTGCTTTTGAGGGTATATCTTATTCCTGGCCTCACTCTCTTTTTACTTGTCGGTTTCTACAAGGTTAGCACCTTCCTCCCCTGCAAGTTTCCACTGCCTTGATGTTCTGCCTCACCTCAGGTCCAAAGCAATGGAGCCCCATATTTGGACTAAAACTTTTGAAACCATGAGCAAGAATAAATCCTTACTTTTTTAAAAGTTGTTTTTATCAGGTATTTTGTCACACTGACAGAAAGCTGCCCAATACACACACATGCGCACACACAAACATGCTAGACTCAAAATCATAAATTACTATTTGGACAATTTGTACAGAAAATATGAGTATGACTGAGACATGAATTAGTGACTTGGAAAAATGAATACAATAATTCTTAACTTTAAAAGTCAGAGGAAAAAACGAATAAATAAAAAAGAATTAACAAAAAGAAATAAAGGGGTTAGGGTGGCATGGAGACATAAGACTTCTAGGACAGATCCAAGAAAACTAGCAGAAGATTGATGAATGTTTCAAAAAGATTAAAAGGAACAAGTAGATTATGGAGAATAATTAGACAAATTATTTCATAAATTCCCAAAGTTGGGGAAAGTCCTGAGCTTGTAGATGGAAAGGACTCCCTGTTATCTGGGTCATAAAAGACACGTGCATGGACATAAACAGGACATTTTTTATTTTTAATTCTAAAAGTAGTAAGAGCATGAGGCATACTTCTGGACTGAGAGTATAAGCTTTTGACAAAGGGAAAAATACCAAAATGGCATTAGATTTCTCATCTACAAAATTGGAAGCTATAAGAGAGAACATTCTCTCTTCTTCGAGCCTGGAATTCACTCTACTAGCCCTACAAACAGACAAATTATTACTCACATGTTAAGACAAAAATATTTTTGACATGTGCAATAATTTTAAAAATATGCTATCTAGGTAACCCAATCAAAGACATTAATTGAGAACAGATGGTAGCTAAACAATATATCCTTAAAATGGGAGATGTATTCAAATCACTAATGTATAGGCATATAAAGTGTTAAATACCATAGATCAGTGAATAAAGATTGAGAAATCAATTCTAATGCATATGAAAATTTAACATCATTCAAGTGGTGTTTCTATTTAACAGCAAAAGAATAGATTAATAAATTGTACTATTTAAAAAGTTGTTAAATGGACAGTTAGCTGAAAGAAAATAAAATTAATCCCTATGTTGCACCTCTTATAGCTACACTGAAGTCTTAAAAATATAAAATAAATAATAAATATTCAGTAAAATAATATAGAAGACTGCGTATAAAATCTAGGAATGAAGATAACTGCTCTCTAAATCAGGAATTATAGAGGCTATAAGGTAAAAGAAAGACATGTCTGATTATATAATTTTTAAAAATTTTCTTAATGGCAAATGACAACAAAAATAAAGTCAGTAGACAAAAACCTGGACTTAAAAGTAATAACATAGAAGAAAGGAGCAAGTATTTATAATGCATAAAGATCTCTTACAAATTTATTAGGCAAGTATAAAAATTTCATTAGAAAATTAAACTGAAGAGATGAGGAGGCAATTCACTGATAAGCAAATCAGAATGGGTAATAAACGTATAAAGTTTTCCAAACATATCACTGGTCCAAAAATATATAAACTGCTAACGGGATTTTACATTATACCTATCAGAGAAGAACATATTAAAATAACTGATGATACTATTAGTGGTGGATATATGAATAAAAGGCCCTCACAAATACTAGCAGTGGTCAGATGGATGAATACAGTCTTTAAACTCTCAAACAAACTATTAAAATTCATGTGCATAAATTCTTTGGCACATTCATCTCACTTCCTGGAGCCTCTCACATTGAAAGAAATTAAAACATACAAAGGTTTATGTATTTGGATGTTGCAAGGAGAATTGTGTGGCATGGGGAAAAAGGAAGAAATTTTAAAAATTAAAGTTAAAAGTAAAAGTTAAAAAGATCAAGCTAAATTACAGAAATGGTTTGTAACTAAGAAGACTATAGAATGACAACTAAATGTAATGTGTTATCCTTGATTAGATCTTAAATGGAACACAAAGTTAAAATGATATAAATGGGACAATTGAGAATATTTGCATAAGAATTATTGTGGGTAATAGTATTAATATTAAATTCCATGAGTGTGATCATTCGATGACTATATAGGAGGCTGCCCTTGTGCTTAGGAGGAACTCACTGAAATAGTTAGGCCTGATGTTTAATAATGCTAACAACTTTTAAATTGTTCAATTAAATGTTAATACTAGGTTAATGTAGGAGGTAAATGGATATTGGGTCTATTATTCTTGCAACTATTTAGTAGGTTTAGAATTCTTCAAAATAAAACATTAGGAGAAAATAAGGAAATTGGAAGCTGTTAAGAAATATCTCACACAAAACAAAGCCAAAACTTTGACTATGTTGTTGCCCAGTTCTTAGTGATGAGAGATCAGATTTGTTTCTAGTCCTTGGAAAACTACAAAAGTCTTCCTGAGATCATGGAAAATGTGGCCCAAGTAAGGGAAGAGAAGTAACAGGGTTCAGGTCTTAGCCCCTGATTATTGCATGGTCCCAGGTCCCTACACTGTACCACCAACTAGATTTCCTTTTTCTTCCTTGTGCTGTGGTAAAAGTAAGGTATAAAAACTCCAGATACACAGAGTGACCACTTCTCAATGCCTCTATTTATGTGAATTTAAAACTAATCTTGAGCCAGGCAGGTATGTCTCAGAGGTTTTTTGGGACAGATTAGTGTGTCCATGCCAACCAGGGATGTAAAAAAGCAAGAGCAAGCACTAGATTTTATAAGTGCTTAGTTGTGTGGCAATAAGCATCTTCTAAAAATAGTCAAGTTCACACAAGATGTAATGAATTTGTACCCTATAAGAAATGAAATAATTCATTTGGAAATTCACCAGGTTTTCTTTGAGGAAATGGTTACTATATATGTATGTATTCACTGACACCTGGCACTTCTGAGATTGTGTATGACAAATTTTAGCCTGGAGGTAATTTTTACCAAGAAGTTATAAACCTCTGAAAATAGAGGTTAATAGGAAAAGCTGAAACATCCTTAATGACAAGATTGCTACAGCAACAATGTAAGTTTAGGATTAGCATCAAATATCTAATGCATTTAGGGCTCCTTGTTGCCTTTCATAAGTTTCCTGGAGTGAAATCAAAGCATCAGTTGACAAGCTGAGGAAGACTTTTCTAACTATGCATAGAATCAATGACTTACTGTATAATTAAGTGAGCTAGTAGATGGGAAAAGAGAATGTACTCAGATGTTCAAGAAATTTAACTAGAAGGTTATTATAACCTGTGCCTTGTGACTTAGCCCTTTTAAGAAGAAAATCAAGGTAGGATAGAAAAAAAAAATAAAACAGTTGAATTAACATGTAAAACGTAATCACACACAGTAATTTCTTTGGGAAAGGGCTCAAACATTAGGTTAGCCACAATTCTGATAAAATTTCAAAAATCCTCTCTCAGGAACTCTAGAGAAGCAGTTCACAGAATGTGGTCCATAAACCTCCTCCAGGTGGTCAAAGTGTGGCCTCTGTTGGGATTGATGTTGCTCATGTGAATATGTGGCCCTTGTTTCTGGCAACTATTGATAATGTACTTATTTATTTTATGTAATTGATACCAGACATAACTGTATTGGCATTTCATTCAAAACCTCATCATTCTTCTTGCTAATTCTACGGAAGTTTTCTGGGCATTGCAAGCAGAACGGGAGTGAGATGACTAATTTAAGTGGTTTTTACATTATTGGAATTGGTCATTTTAAGGCAATACAACACATGACTATGAGCTTTTAACCCTTTATCTGCATTCAATAATATCAAGAAGCATTAGAAATAGCAAAGTAATTCCAATTTTGTGGTCAATGATACCGAAAGAGCAAAATGCAAATTGGTCCCTGAGGCATAGAGAAACCAGATTTAGGGTTTCTCTTCAGTGGTAGACACACTCCCCAAGTCCTTTCCCAGGGCATAGCTCAACTTTAGGGATTTCAGTATTTCTCGACAGTAAGTAACATTTGGTACAAGTATGCTTCTGTTTGAAAGCTGAATGTCAAAAACAGAAATAAAAACAAACAAACCAAGAAAGAAAAAAAAAGAAAGAAAGAAAAGGAAAGAGAAAGGAAAGGAAAGGAAAGGAAGAAGAAGAGAAAAGAAAAAAGAAAAAGAGAATGGCAAGAAAATGAAAAGTCACTAGAACACTTCATCACGTATAAATGGAAGAATAGCTTGCTGGCCAATTCTACCTGATAAATATGCACTGTCTGGGGATCACTGTCCTCAGTGGATTTTGCTTTGACTCTGAAGAGCACAAAACCAGAATACTTGCCAGGCTCAAATATAAACATGGGAGGGGAACATATTATATATTGAAAAGAGCATAAGATTTGGGATTGAGTCCTCTTTTTATTCACTGGCTATATACTAAGGGTGCCAAAATTTGTATACGCATCTTGGTACAAAAACTTTCCATTTTGCTGTTTTAAGAATGCGTCAGTTGTTTGTTCTGATATGATAATAGAAATACAATTCAAAATGTCATAATTTGCATTTTACTCTCATTCAATTCAACTTTGAAAAGTAATACATAGATAATATTGCTTAAAATATGTATACATTTTATTGGAACCCCTGGTAAATACCTGTAGGCTACTTATTAAGTTGTAGTTTTCTCCTTGGTAGTGTGGATTGATACTTCACTATTAGATATTCTGAGAATTGTTGATGTTGATAGGTGCTGTCAAATGACTCACAGCAACCCTATGTAAAACAGAACAAAACTGTACTTGGCACTGTGCCATGCTGGGCACTATCAGTGCTTCTCTGCTAATCATAGGGTTTTTGATAGCTGCTTGTTTCAGAAATGGGCTGCCAGATCCTTCTCCTAACCACCCAGCATCCCCAGGTGGACTCCCATCCAAGTACTAACCAGGTCTGACCCTGCTTAGCTTCTGAGATCTGATGATAGGGTAGTATACCTTCATACTCTGAGAACTGAGATAAGAAATATTAAGACTTCAGTACACTTCTTATATTTATATAATTGAATTCCATTGATATGTTTAATAATGTTATTAGTTATTTCTGCATAAGTTTCCATTCATATGTGAACATCTTTCTCTGTCAGAAAAGCATAAATCACTTGATCATGTGCAGAAAATCATTCATGTTTATTCAAAACCAATCAAGACATCAATCTACCTACAAAAGAATTTGCTATGATAAAATGAGAACTGAGCTGCCTCAGACCTGGAAACTGACTTTGTCAAATCATTTTGTTCACACATATTCTATCACACAATATGAGTTGTGTGGCTCCATTCCAAGATTTTCATTTAAGTGAAATCTGGTTAAGTGAACATCACGATGGGCTTTCAGAGAAATGTAAGTTACAATTGGCTTAAGAGGAAAGAGTTCTTCTATCTATGATGCCACAGAGATGGTATGGGAGACCAAGGGAAGGCAACATATGTGAGATTTTGCTCACCTACTCATCCAGGAGAGTGGTCTTTAAATGCAGGTTATGAGTCATCTCATGAACGAGGCTGATAAGCACTTGTAAAGAGAAGGCATACTTTTCATGACCATCAGCAGGGTCAGACTAGGTATAATTAATGGTATCATTTAAATTAATGTAGACTTCCAGTGGCAGAACTGCACTTTCCCACCAACATCTACACATTTTACTTCTAATAATGCTAATAGCCTTTCTAGTCTCCCCTGTACGTGATAGGTTCCTGCAAATGAAAATTGAGTAGAAGTGACACATGTTGTTTCTAAGCCTGAGACTAACATATTAGATGCTCCTATCTTCATGCTCATTTCCTTGTTTGACAAACTGCATTTGATTCAGCTTGAACCAAGCAGGTGAGGAAAATATTCTAGGGAATGGAAGAGCAACAACATGGAAACAACTTGGGTCCCTTAATGACATGCAGTCCCACCTCTCTCACCTCTAAGAGGTGAGATTACTATTTTCTATAGGCAATTGTGCCTTTTATATTGGAGCTTACTCTTACCTTCCAGTGATAAGATTTCAAAAACATAAGACAACTGTGATTCACTTACTTCTATTTTTGACATGTAGGTACCTCTATGCTTTGTGAATAGTGAAAAAGTAGGAAGGAGGTTACTGTGGGAAGCTCATTTTAGTTACTGCACTTCTCTCTTCTACAGCTAGAAAATAATGTACCCCAAATCAAACAGCATTTTTAAATGAATGTCTGGAATGATGGAATTGGGAGCATGTGTGAATGACATTAAGTGGTTGGTATTACTTAAATCTTGGAAGCCAGGAATAGTTCAGTGTGAGCTTGATAAATTAGGGAAATCGGCAGGAAAAACTAGGGGAAATTAAATAGGGCAAGGGCAAGATGTGACACTCAGAAGCCAGAAACAAAATGCGGAGATTAAAGATAGGGGCTGTCTGCATAAATACCACTATAACAGAAAGTCTGCAGTGATTGCAGACCTAATACTGAACACCAGTCAGCAAAACGGGTTGTTATTTAAAGGCCTAAACTGTTAATATATTAACAGGAATATGACACACCAAGTCCAGGAAGTCATATTTCCTCTCTATTTGCACTGCTGAAGACCTTATTAAAAGATGGTGTCTACTTTTATTCTCAACACTTTAAGAGGAATGTGGCAAAACTGGAGGGAGTCCAACACAGAGCAACAAAAATGATAAAAGGGTGGGAACATAAAGGCTGAGAGGATAGGTTAATAACAACGATTGTTTACCCTGAAGGAGCAAGAAGGCTGAAGGGTGACTTATAATCTGTTTAAATACATGCCTGGCTATCAAAATGAGCATGCTGACTAGCTGTTCCACATAGACTCAATGAGAGAGTAAGGAGGAAAATTTATCCTGCAGTCTTAGATTTTTGTTTGATATAGGGAAATGTTTTGGAGGAAAAAAATGTTGCTCTACACAGAAAAAATTTATGGAAGGAATTGGTGCAATCATTTCTCTTCATTGTGTGTAACACTGCAACACAGTGGACCTTTACTTGATCTTAGACATAGGGAGCTAGCAAAACTCAGCCAGCCATCGTGTTCAGTTAGCCACTTTTACTTATGGGGGAGTGATGTTGGGGAGTTTCATGGACATATTTTGTAAAACCATTGCTATCAAGGGAATTTCTATGGTCATTAAACTCATTTTCCTTTGATTTCCACATTAAAGCCATTTTTTTTTCATTTGTAATTTGGGTGGGAAAAGGGACAGAAGAGAGTAACTGAGATATGAGTCTCTGCCCTCTCATTTGTCCAGTTGAGCTATGAAACTCAATACCCAATCTTATTAACCAAGATATTGGCTTTTACCCTTTAGATCTGTCCTGATCTGAAACAGTAGGTCTCAAAATGTGGTTGGTCCACACACCCCTGGGTGTAGGTAAGACATTTTCAGGAGGCTTCAAGGTCAAAATTACTTTATATAAAAACCAAGATGCTCTTTATTTCCACTGTGATAAGTTTTCACCACAGATGTAAAAAGAATACAGAATGAAAATATGGATGGCCTGAGAGGAATTAAGACAATGGCACCAAACCATCATAATGGTCATCATATTTTCCATAAGTAGCTATTGGTATAAAAAATAGTGTTGATTTCATTCAAAATGTAAATGTGGCATTATGAGTTATTAATTAAATTAAACGTTTTCCCTTTATTGTACTTTCTGTTAATATTTACCATGAAAAATGGGAAGTATGTCCCTCAAAATTCTACTACACAATGAAACATGTTAGTTGTCTCAGAGAAAAACACTTATACGATTGAATTTTGTAGTGAACTAGCTGCATTTTGCCCTGAAACATCATTTTTATTTAAGAGAATGACTGGCAGACAAACTTGGTTGTTCACACTTGATTATTTGGCAAATGTTCAATCAAAAATGAGCTAGGTAAACTTGTCACTCCAAGGAAATACCACAATTTTGTTGGCAGTAAAAAAAAAATAATAATAATCTGAGCTTTCAAGAAAAGTCCTGTTTGGGAAATTTTAGAATTTGGACATCTTGTCAATATGCAATTTTTTTTTTTTTTGAGATGGGTGGTGGTTGTTAGGTGCCATTGAGTGGGATTCAACTCATAGCCATCCTCACAGGATTTTCAATAGTTAATTGTTTTGGGATTTCTTTGGGAGTAGATTGCCACATCCTTCTCCCATTTTTGTGGTGCTAGGGATTAAACTTAGATCCTTAGAGAGTACAGAGCAGCACTCTACCATCTGAGCTAAACTCCATATTTATAAACTCTCTTTTTTTAATGTAAGTAAATGTGGCAACATTGTTTTATGTATCTGCATTTTATAAATCACAGATATATGTTTAAAATTCATATTGAGTAGAAGATGCATTCAAATTGCAAATAGTCAAATACATTTTAATGTAGTAGATTATGAAGAGTTCACAATATGGTTTTGGATTACATATTGCAACTTACCTTAAGATAACTAGCATATGTCCAGTTGTAATATAATATCAAAGAACAAGATCTACAGTTATCTGAAATGTCTATTAAATAGCCCTTTTTTTACTACATATTTGCCAGATGTTCTTTACATACCTCAGGACAACATATTACAAGATTAAATGCGAAAGTAGATATTCCCCTCTTCTCAAAAACTTTTCTTGTTTTGATAAAATATTTTTGATAAAATATATACTTATACTGTCATGTTACAACAACAAATATCACATTATGGGCTTATTATTGCAATTTACATAAATTGATAAAAATTACTTAAAATTTGCATTTTAGTACTTAATTTGTTAAATATTAAAATGTATAATTCCCATTACAGAAGCTATTTGTATTCTTAAATAAATTTTTAGTGCAAATGGAGTTTGAGACCAAAAAGTTTAAGAACTGCTTACTTAGATATTTATGTTTCATCCTTTTCTGTTGTATTATCGAATATTATTCTCAAATATATTCTTTTCTTTTCATTTTTTTTTTGGTATTGTTGAGCTAGTTTTGTCCCCCATCCACCACAAAACCAATATTTTAATAGGTCAAATATTAACTTATTTGATCAATTTTAAACTGACATTTTATTTTTATGACATAAGCACCAACTATCTGATCCTGCACCTGTAGATGAGCAGGCACCTGATAAATCGAAAGGTAGTCATCTCACCAGGTGTGTTTAGAGAGTGAATTTCCAGGAGGGAGAATAAGTGCCAACTTACTGTATTTACTGGATACACTGTCTTCCCATGATACACAACTGATTGTAGCCATTTTTCTTTGGGCACCAGAAGATCTGAAGGTATGTCATAATCCTGTGAACACATTGCTCCATCATAGAGATGGTGAGGTTGCCTAATGCTATGATTTTGGAAATGGTATTAGTGTATCACCCATGGGTTCATGACATTAAGAAGTAGTGGGACTTGAAGAGGTAGGTCCTAGTGGGACATCCTTATATCACTGGGGGTATACCTTAGGAAGTGATTAAACAATTATCAGGGGACCCCTGAGTTAGTTCTCATGAGAGGATGATTATAAAGATCAAGCGTGGCTGCTCCCTGCCCTCTTCAGCTTCCTTTATGGCAATGTAATCTCTTCTCCCCATGCACTCCCACAATTGTGATCCCTTCTGTCATGAGACCTTCACTAGAGCAGAGCAGAAGCCATTGCCATGCCCTTGAGCCTACAGAAGTGGGCTCTTTATAAACATCTAGCCCCAGGCATTTGTATTTCATTTTAATAATAGAAAATGGACCAATATGAAAAATTGGTATCAAGGAATGTGGTCATTATTACAACTATTCCTGAAAATGTGGAGGCAGTTTTGGAACTGGGTTACAGGCAGAAGTCAGAAGAGTTTGGAGGAGTAGGCTAAAGAAAAAGGAAGGAAGGAAGGAAGAAAGGAAGGAAGGAAGGAAAAAAGAAAGGAAGGAAGGAAGAAAGATCAAACAGATTTCATGTATAACCTGCTGGGTACTGGGTTTTCTTTGGACCTATTACTGCTTTCTACTGTCCCTATTCATCCTTTATGGAATGAGAATATATACCTTGTGCCCATCCCATAATTATACATCAGAAGTAGACATAATGTTTTGATTTTATGTGTTCATAGCTAGGAGTTTGCCTTGAAGATTAGATGAGATTCTAAGTTTGAATTAATGGTAGAAAAACTTAACACTTTGAGATTGTTTGGGCGGAATTGTATGTTGTATTCAACAAGGCCATGGGTTTCATAGACTGAAGGATGGGATGCTAAAGTTTGAATATAGTTTGTCCCTTCTAAAACTCCCATTAATCCTTGTTATGAGATATTAAGAATGTGTAAACTTAAACTGTGTTGTTTAGACATGGAGCTCCCAGAAGGTGATTAGGATTATATAAGGCCATCAGAGTGAAGCCTAGATTATTGAACACTGGTGGTTTTATAAGAGAAGAGAGAGAGGCCAGAGAAAAATCCCAGGCCTACTTCTTGTCTTTCTGCTTTTGATGGCTTGCACAGCACCTAACAACAACAACTACCTCAAGACTATGCCAATAAGAAGGCTATTACCAGATATAGCCCATTGATGTGGGACCAAAACCATGAGCCAAAATAAATCTCTCAAAAATTAGCACAAAAAACCTATACAATCTGTGCTACTGGATTGTTAGCAATAGTCCTTTTAGGTCACATTTGTTGTTGTTGTTGTTAGGTGCCATCGAGTCGGTATCCAACTCATAGTGACCCTCTGTACAACAGGGGAAACACTATTGTCAGTGCTTCTCTGCTGTTCATAGGGTTTTCAATGGCAGATTGATTTTTGGGAGGGGGTTGCCAGGTCCTTTTCCCAAGCCTACAGCACCTGTTGTTCCCAGGCGGTCTCCCATCCAGGTACTAACCAGGCCCAACCCTGCTTAGCTTCCTAGATCTGACGGGATCGGATGCCACAGGGCTATGGCTGCAGGCTTTAGGTCACATTAGGTGACATTAAAAACCACAGAAGATCCTTGTTCACTAGATGCCCAGGCATCTATAATCTTTCTCCTCTTCTCCTTACCAGAATTGGCTCAGGTAATATAAGCCTGCTCATGTGGATGAGAATGACTTAAAAACACTTGAAGGACTGATTTTGGACATTAAGTGTAGGCAAAAAATTTCTAATTTTAAAGCTATTTAAAGAAAATGTCTTCCCAATTATTTTCTAATATTTGATATTAGTGGATGTGGTGGGACAGGTTTCCCAGGAAACAGACTCTGAAATGGAGAGTTACATGCAGATGCTTTATTTATAGGTATCAATACCTATTATGGTGAAAAAAATGTGATTAGTCAGAAGAAAATTTTATAAGAAATGCCCCCTCAGGCAATTGCATGGAGATCTCTGGAACTGGGGTGGCAATTCAGAGTTGCATGGAATTAAATAAAGAGGGGCAGGTAAGCAAATCCTAAATTTATCAGTAACTGATGGTAGATTACTTTTAGAAAGGGAAGTACAATCTTTTGTGAGGATAGAGAAGGACTTAACCATAGGGGTCAGTAGCTAACTTTCCTGGAATCTCAGAGAATGTGTGCCTTGTTCTTGAAGGATGAAAGATACAAAATGACTCATTCTAATGGCCATTCTATATTTTTTTCACTTCCTTACAAGTAAATTAAGTAGACTAACACTAATAAGCAAATCTGTACTTCCTTTGAACATTTCCTGTTTCATGTATACCAGTGTTGTCTAATCTAAAGAGGAGTTAATGACATAAAATGTGTGAATAAATTTTGTGTTACTATGACAAAATAGCTGAGAAATACAGCTTAAAAGATGAAAGCTTTATTTTGGCTCATAATTGCAGAGGTTTCAGTCCATGGTGGCTTGATCTATTGATATGACCTGTGGTGAAGCCAAACATCATAACAGGGAGCAGGTAGCAGAGCATGGCTACTTACAACAGAGTGACCAAGAAGCAAAGGGGGGATAGGAAGGAGTAGAAGGCAATATGCACCCTTTAAGGACATGGCTTCAATGCCATGCTTCCTTCAACTAAGCCCATCTCCTAAAGTTTCCACCACCTCCCAGTAACCCATTAAGCTATGATGCCATCAATGAATTAATCCATTGATCAGGTTAGAGCTGCTATCATCCAGTCACCTCTCAAAGGCCCCATCTCTGAACACTACTACACTGGAGAAAAGACTTCAACACATGAGCTTTTGAAGACATTTCAGATCCAAGCCATAACATAACATATATTAAAAAAACAGACTTGAAGATGACTGATTATAGGCACCCAGCACTTACCTCCTCTCACACAAAAAAGAACCAAAGTAACAGATGTACATTGCACTTTGAAGTGAATGACCTTTGAAAAATCCTGAAAATCAGCAAGAAAGAGACTAGAACCTTATAAAAGGGACAATAGCATAGTAAGAAACAAAATATCCCAGCATCTGCCACCTGGTTCCACAGAGATACTCTCCCTTTTGCAGGGATATGTATAAAGAAAAAAAAGTCCCTTGGGCTAGGTATGTAATTTGGTGGTAGAGAAGTTGCCTACCATGTGCAAAGCCTTTGGTTTGGTCTCCAGGGAAGGAAAGAAAGAAAGAGAGAGAGAAAGAAAGAAGAGAGAGAGAGAGAGAGAGAGAGAGAGAATCCCAGTAAGCAATCAGTACAAATGCTAACAATTCTAACTACAGTAAAGTTTCACACAATCCTCACAGGCTGGCAGCCCATTGAAATAAATAACCTGAAATTTGCATATAGCCTTGCTTTGGAAATGAATCCCGTATCATCTCTAAGGAATCTCTGTGGTGCAGTAGCCAGAAGGCATCTTTTTTTTTTTTTCAAATCAACAGAAGTCTTTTATTGCATTAAAACACCATAAATTGGTTGTATAACCTGGGAATCTTGTTTCTGTAGCTGGATTACTTACACCCTACTCATCAGCCTGCTGAACTGTTCCTTTTTCAGAAACATAGATACCATCCAAAAATTTTCTGATTCCTTGTTTTAACTGTTGTGGCTTGCTGAATCAAAGCAGCTGAATTTGAAACAAGTTCAATATCATTTCCTTCAAGGATTAACTCATCTTTCTGGGCTTGAGATACTGAGCAAGCAACACCTGTCCTCATCCGAACCCTGCGGATGTATTTCTCACCCAAGAAATTTCGGATTTCAACAAGAGACCCATTCTCCTGAACAACAACGTTGATTGGGAAGTGAGCATACACAGACCTCATCTTGTAACGGAAGCCCAGTGTAACACCCTTGATCATGTTCTGTATGGGACTACAGATAGTGCGAACCATAGCCAATTCCTTTCTGTTTCCCCACTATTTGTCAACCCGGAGGCTTTTTTTCTTTCCAAGGAGACTGAGTTCTATATTTATGTGATTGAAGTCCCTCTGGAGGGTTCCTCTGGGGCCCTTCACGGTAACTGTGCATCCCTTCAGAGTGATATCAACATTCTCTGGAATGTCGACAGTCTGATTGCTGAGAATGGTCTTCATTCCACAGCGTTAGCTTTCCCAGAGCCAATGGTTTCAGATCCACAGGGAACAGAGAGCAAGAAGGCATCTTGATAAGGGACTTATTGCCTGTATTTGAACTATTCTAGAGGGTCACAAGGGCTAGGGATTAGCCCAGTTGGTAGAATGCTTGCTCTGCATGCTCTAAGACCCAGGGTTCAATCCCTAGCACTGTAAAAACGGGAGAAGGACCTGGCAGCCCATTCCTGAAACAATCCCAAAATAGCCATCAAAACCCCTATGAACAGCACAGAAGTACTGACATAGTTCCAGGCATTCACAGTGTCAGAGAGTGTTTCCTTGTATTTTACAGGGTTTTTATGAGTTGGACCTGATTCTAGGGCATCTAACAACAACAGGTGTCACAAACTCCTGCACATTCTCATATCTGGGATCCAACAGACATTCTGCTGCATTGGTTCAGTGGGTAGCTGACCCATGACTCAAACTTGGCCTAAAAGAGTGACTGTGACTCAAACTTTCTGGGCTTTCTTGCACTGTAGCGTACAGGTGGTGCAACACATAGGGGACCTGAGAGTTGTACCTTCAAGAGCTGGGACATCTAGAACTTGTTCTCTGACACCAGGGGTGCAGCCAGTTGTGAGTGGATTCATGCAGGTCCCAGGACTGAAAGAGAATGCCCATGCCATTGACAAATGGGATTATATCAAATTAAAAAGCTCTTCACAGCAAAACAAATGATCAACAGAGCAAAGAGACAGCCTACAGAATGGGGGAAAATCTTTGCCAGTTATTCATCTTACAGAAGAGTAGTACTAAGCAGACACAAATAACTTAAAATCTTAACAGTAAAATGAAACAAAACAAAATAAAACCACAAAACAACAGCAACAACAAAAACAATCAAAAAATAGAAAAAGAAAAAGAAGTAAAAACAAAACTGGGCAAAAAATGTGAATAGACACTTTTAAAAGAAAAAATATAAAAATGCTCAATATCATTTGCATCACAGAAATGCAAATCACAACTACAAGATACTCTCTCATCCCAGTTAGGATGGTTATTATCAGAAAACCAAAATGTAACAAAATCTGACAAGAATGTGGAGGAAAAGGAACTCTTATACAGTCTTGATGGGAATGTAAGTTAGTAGAGTTATTATGGAAAACAATATGGAGGGTCCAAAAATACCTAAAAATAGAGCTACCATATTATCCAGTTATTCCAGTCCTAGGAATATATCCAAGCAAAGTGAAAGTCAGCATGTGACAGAGATACTTGCATGCCTATGTTTATGAGGTAGTAGTCACAATAGCTAAAATATGAAATCAACCTAAGTACCCCTCAATAGGTGAATAATTACCGAAAATATGGTATGTTTACACAATGGAGTATAATTCAGCCATAAAGAAAAATAAAATCCTGTCACTTACAGAAAAATAGATGGAACTAGATGACACTCCCCCATATGTCTGTCAGTTTGCTGTGGGTGATTGTGTGTTGCTGTGATGCTAAAATCTATGCTACCAACATTACAGATACCAGCAGGGTCACCCATGGTGGGCAGGTTTCAGCTGAACTTCCAGAATAAGACACAGTAAGGAGTAGGAACTAGCAGCCCATTCCTGAAACAATTAGCCATTGAAAATCTTATGAATAGCAGAGAAACACTGTCAGATATTCTGCTGGAAAATGAGCTCCCCAGGTTGGAAGGCACTCAAAAGATAACTGAGGAAGAGTTGCCTCCTCAAAGAAGAGTCTACCTTAATACCATAAATGGAGTAAAGCCCCAGGGACCTCCATTTGCTGATGTGGCATTACTGGAATGAGAAGGAATAACTGTAAACATTCATTAATAAGTGAAATACAGAATGTACATAGTATGAATGTAGGAAAATCAGAAATCATCAAAAGAGAAATGGAGCACATAAACATCAACATTCTAGGCATCAGTGAGCTAAAATGGACTGGCATGGGCCATTTTGAATCAGATAGTCATATGGTCTACTATGCTGGAAATGACAAAGAGAAATGAGGTTGCATTCATCATCAAAAAAGACACATTAAGATCTGTCCTGAAGTACAGTGCTGTCAATGATAGAATAATATCCATACACCTACAAGGAAGTCTGTAGCAATCCACTCCTGAAACAATTCCAAAAGAATCAGCTATTGAAAACTCTATGAGTTGGACCTGACTCAAAGGCACCTTACAACTACAACAATAACAAGGAAGGCCAGTTAATATGACTATTATTCAGATTTATGCACCCACTACTGAGGTCACAAAAGAAGATAGGGAAGATTTTTACCAGCATCTGCAATCTGAAATAGATTGAACATGTAATCAGGATGTACTGATAATTACTGGTGTCTGGAATGTAAAAATTGGAAACAAAAAAGAAGTGTCAGTAGTTGGAAAATATGGCCTTGGTGACAGAAACAATGCTGGAGATTGTATGATAAAATTTTGTCAAACCAATGACATTTTCATTGCAAATACATTTTGTCACCAACATAAAGCAACTATACACATGGAATTCATGAGATGGAACATATGGGAACAAAATTGACTATATTTGTGGAAAGAGATGATGGAAAACCTCAAAATCAAATATCAGAAAAAAGTCAGGTGCTGATTGTGGATCAGACCATTAACTGCTCATATGCAGGTTCAAACTGAAACTGAAGAAAATTAGAACAAGTGTATAAAAGCCAAGGCATGACCTTGAGTATATCCCACCTGAGTTCAGAGACCACCTTAAGAACAGTTTTGATGCATTAGACACAAATGATAGAAGGCAAGAGCAGTTGTTACATGACATCAAAGACATCATTCATGAGGAAAACAAAGGCTATTAAAAAGACAGGAAAAAAAAAGAAAAGATCAAATTACATGTCAAAAGAGACTCTGAAACTTGCCCTTGAACATCATAGAGTAAAAGGAAGACATGAAGTTAAGGAACTAAACAGAAAATTTCAAAGGGCAGCTCAAGAAGACAAAATCAAATACTATAATGAAAAGTGCAAAGAGCTGGAGATAGAAAACCAAAAGGCAAGAACATATTCTGTTTTTCTCAAGACTAAGGAATTGAAGAAAAATTCAAGCCTTGAGTGGCACTAGTGAAGAATTCTACAGGGAAAATATTAAGCAATGCAGGAAATATCAAAAGAAGATGGAAAGAATACACAGAGGCATTATACCAAAAAGAATTGGTGGATGACCAACCATTTCAAGAGGTTGCATATGATCAGGAGGCAAAGGTTCTGAAGGAAGAAGTGGAAGCTGCTTTGAAAGAATTTGTGAAACACAAGGCTCCAGAAATTGATGGAATACCAATAGATATGTTTCAACAAACAAATGCAGCATTGGAGGTGCTCACTTGTCCATGCTACATGGCCAACTGGCTAGAAGAGGTCCATACTTTTGCCTTCTCTCAAGAAAGGGAATCTAACTGAATGTAGAAACTATTAAACGATATCATTAATGTCACAGAAAAGCAAAATTTTTCTAAAGATCATTCAAAAGTGACTACAGCAGTTTATAGACAGGGAACTGCTGAAAAATCAAGCTGGATTCAGAAAAGGGAGTGGAACCCTGACCATCATTGCTGATGTCAGATGGATATTAGCCGAAAGCAGAGAATATCAGAAAAGTATCTATCTATTTTTAATCAACTATGCAAAGGCATTTGACTGTATGGATCATAACAAATTATGGGCAACACTGTGAAAAATGAAATAACAGAGCATTTAATTGTACTCATGAGGAATCTGTACATGGACCAGGAGACAGTCCTTAGAACAGAACAGGGAAATACTGTCTGGTTTAAAGTTGAGAAAGGTGTGAATCAGAGCGGTATCCTTTCACTGTACCTCTTCAATGTCTATGCTGAGCAAATCATCTAAGAACCTGGACTTTATAAAGAAGAACACAGCATCATGATTGAAGGAAGACTCATTAGCAACCTGCATTATGCAGATAACACAACCCTGCTTGCTGAACATGAAGAAGATTTGAAACATTAACAGATGAAGATCTAAGAAGACAGCCTTCCGTATGGATTGCATGTCAACATCAACAAAACAAAAATCCTTATAACTGGGTCAGTATGCAACTTCATGATAAATGGAGAAGAGATGGAGATTGTTCAAGATTTTGCTCTAATTGTTTCTACCATCAACACCCATGGAAACAGCAGTCAAGAAATCAAAAGATGCATTGCATTGGGAAAAGCTCTTGCAAAGACCTCTTTAAAGTATTATAAAGTAAAAATGTCACATTGAAGACAATGGTGTGCCTGATTCATGCCATAGTATTTTCAGTCACATCATATGGTTGTGATAGCTGGACACTGAATAAGGGAGGCAGGAGAAGAATTGATGCTTTTTTATTATGGTGTTGGAGACAAATATTGAGTATACCATGGACTGCCAAAGAATCAACAGATCTGTCCTAAAAGAAGTGCAACCAGAGTGCTCCTTGGAAGCAAGGATAATTAGACTATATTTGACATATTTTGATTGCATAGTCGGGAGGGACCGATCGCTGGGGAAGGACATCATGTTTGGGAGAGTGGCAGGTCAATGAAAAATATGAAAATCTTCAACTAGATGGATTGACCCAGTGTCTTGCAATGGGCTTAAACATAAGTAAGATTGTGTTCCTGGCACAGAATCGGGGAGTGTTTTGTTCTCTTGTGCATAAGGTTAGTATGAGTCAGACCCAACTGAACCACAACTTACAACAACAACAAGAGAACATTATGTTAAATGAAATAAGCCAGACACAAAAGGGTCTGGCTTTCTCTCATAAATGTAGAAACTAAAAAAGCTGACCTTACAGTAGAATAGTGATTACTAGTGACTAGGAAGGGTGTGAAGGGAGTTGGTGATGGTCAATGAAGAGTGTTTTTATATGATAGATACAACTGTATGCACATATAGAAATATCACATAAGTCTTATTAATATGTGCAGTTAATATCTATGAGTATAAACTTTAAAATATGGTGAAGCTAAAGGAAACATTCGGGAAGGCCTTGTAGGAAAAATATCTCGGAAATTGGAGCAAATAACAAATCTACGTACTGCTACAAGGATGTTAAAATGGGGAATAGTTTATATTTTGAGATATGCTAATATTCACAATTTTGTTCTCAAAATGTTTACTCAATACCATAATATCATTAAGATTGGATAAATCAGATTAATTGTGCCACCTTTCAGTATTTCATCAAGACCTTTAACTTAAGGCCATTATTATGGAAAAGGATACTTGGTAGTGGCAACATAAAACATTTATAAAATCCAATCTAAAGGAGACTTCCACGTTCAGCCTCGTTATTTTACAGATAAGTGGTAATAACAGCTATTTATTGAATGTGTACATTGTTTGCAATGTTCTGTAATTCAAATATATCTTTTCTTATCCTCACCACATTTCTGCAAGCCTGGTGTTATGTTTATTTTGTAAGTGAGGAAACTGCAACACACTGTGCTTTGGATACATTCCGAGGTCACATAGCCGGTAAACAGCTAAGCTGGAATCAATATCTATGTCTGTTTTGTTTGATTTGACCCTCGAACCTGCACTTAAATACTGAAGTACACTACTTAGACAGATAACCCTGAGGCATTTCTTTTTCTTATACTCAGAAAGGGTGCTGTTATTCCATTTATAAATAAGGAGCTTGGCAGAATCTATAACTTGACAATTCTCATTTGATGGGTTGCTTTCTTTGGTCGTTTAAGGGTATTTGGAAGTCTAGGATATTGCAAATTCACCTGTTTTCTCTAATGTGCAGTCATGAGTCATGGACACATAGAAAGATATCCCTACAATATGGGTAATCTTGGTGTCCTGGAGATACTAATGTCATGAGGCAGCAGGATGTCTCTGGATTTTTTTGTCTCATTAGTAAAAGAATTTAAAAACAGATCCAGAAAGGAACTTTGAGGATAATTTAGTTAGGGTTAGCAAAGGAGGGCACCAGGAGAAACCATCTTGGGCTTAGGCCAGTGTGGGTAGGTGGAAAGAACAAAGGGAGAGAAAAAGTTATACTTTCTGAAGTAGAAATCAGAAAGCAGGCAGATCCAACAGTAGATATCCATGAAGAGTTGCATTCACACTTCTGAGTTAAAGGTCAAAAAGCAGGCAGGTCCAGCAATGAGGCTGCAGGCAACTCTTAACATCCATGTAGAACTGCAGACTTCTGTGGACATCTGCAGAGTTCTGCGGGCCTCTGGACACTGTGGACACTGCAGGCACTGCTGAGAGCAATGGACATCATGACACTGTGGACCCTGCAAACAGTTCTGGATATTGAGGACACTGCAGACTCTGCTGAGAACTGTGGGCAATGGACACTGCGTCGCCAAGGGAACAGGTTTTTTGGGTTTTGAAATCTCTGTCTTAGTAAAGGGACAGATATTTCTCCTCTCCTTTTGATCTTGTCTTCAGGTGTGTCCTATTTCTTTCACCCCTCCATTTAGGCTGGTCTCCTAGGCTGTAAAACAGGATTTCTGGTTTATTATAGAGTGGTCCTCCCTTAAATAAAAATCCCTTTTGATATGGAGGCTGTGACCTACCTGTTGTCTCCATATGGAAAGTGGGTTCTACCTGCAGATGAGGCCACTTACAAAGGTGCTACTGGATATGGACTAAGCCATTGGTAAAAAGGTGTTGCCAATCAGCAATCCTGCTGTTTGCAAAAGATATTATCAACCAAGAAAATACTGACCCCTGCATCAAGTACAGAGCACCTTGTCTTGGGTAGCTCACCTTGACATTCATGTCTCAAAAGGTACTGGACCTACTCTTGTTGCAATTTCTTGAGCAATTGGAGTCCTATTAAGGAAATACTTTCCTATGCCTATGTGATGGAGTGAATTGCCTATCTTGCCTTCTATACGTCTTAAAGTTTCTGGTTTTATGTTGAGATCTTTTATCCATTTTGAGTTAACTCTCGTGTATATTGAGAGATGTGGGTCAGCTTTCACTTTTCTGCATGTGGATGACCATGTTTCCCAGCATCATTTGTTGAAGAGGCTGTCCTTTTTCCAGTTTACTTGCTTTGCTCCTTTGTCGAAAATAAGGTGGCTATAGGTGTGTTGAGTTATTTCTGGGTCTTCTATTCTGTTCCAGATGTCTTCAGGCCTATTTTTGTGCCAGTACCAAGCTGTTTTTGCAACCACTGCCCTGTAGTATAGCCTGAAGTCAGGGATTGTGATTCCCCCTGCATTAGATTTGCAGCTTAAAAGTGTTTTGGCTATACGTGGGCTTTTGTGGTTCCATATGAATTTTTGGATCATTTTTTCTATTTCTGTAAAGTCAGTCAGTGTAATTTTAATGGGTATTGCATTAAATCTATAGATTGCTTTTGGTAGGATAGCCATTTTTACAATATTAATTCTCCCTATCCAGGAGCAGGGGAGGTCTTTCCATTTTTCAGTGCCCTCTGCTATTTCTTTCTTTAATGTTTTGAAATTTTCCTTGTAGAGATCTGAAGGGCCTTTGGTTAGATTAAATGGGATTACATGAAATTAAAAAGCTTCCACACAGCAAAAGAAATAATTAACAGAGCCAAGGAAACCCCCATGGAATGGGAGAAAAATCTTCGCATTTTATACATCAGATAAAGGTCTAATTACTAGAATTTATAAGGAACTCAAGAAAAAAAAAAAAAACCCAAAAACCAAACAACCCAATACACAAATGGGCAAAGGAACTGAGTAGACAGTTCTCAAATGAAGAGGTCCATAATGCCATGAAACACATGAAAAAGTGCTCAATATCCCTAGCCATTAGGGAAATGCAAATCAAAACAATGCTGAGATTTCACCTTACACCAGCAAGAATGGCCAAGATCAATAAAACAAACAACAACAAATGCTGGTGAGGTTGCAGGGAAAAGGGAACACTCTTACATTGTTGGTGGAGCTGTAAATTGGTGCAACCTCTATGGAAATCAATATGGAGGTACCTCAAAAAACTGAAAATAGATCTACCATATGACCCAGCTATAACACTATTGGGAATTTACCCAAAGGGAGATGGGTCATCATACCACAGAGACACCTGCATCTCCATGTTCAATGCAGCGCTTTTCACAATAGCAAAGATATGGAATCAACCAAAGT
>VMDO01012989.1:0-60022 GCA_007922755.1 Pedetes capensis | reverse complement strand
AGAGACATAACCTTTCATGCACAACAACCAGAGACCCAGCAGGCAGTTACAGCAAATAGCCAACCAAAATAAATGCCATCCCAGAAGTGGGAGACCTATTGTTAGCCCTGATCATTGGAGAATGGAAGTGACCTCCTATCTGTAGAGTCAATACCACTCTTGGCCCTCATTGTCTGGCAACCTGACTCCAAGGCTATTAGCACTGCAGGTATTACAGCCACAAGCCATGATCTGTGGCCATGGCCCATCATGCTCTCTTACACAACAAATAAAGAATATGTATGTGTTCAGAGCCTCAGGGAAGAATCTGTTTATTTTCCTGTGGTCCCAGATTCGCCTAAATTTTAAAGTCATGCCCCCAGGTTCTGAGATGATAATAAAACAATTATGATGTTGTTAGGTGCCTTCAGGTCATGTCCCACTCATAGTGACCCTTACACTGTTTTCAATTGCCTTGAGTGGATTGCCACGTCCTTCTCCCATTTTTGGGGTGCTGGGAACTGAACCCAGGACCTCAGAAACTGCAGAGTAGCACTCTCCCAACTGAGATAAATCCCAACCCAAAACAACTATGTGATCATCTAAAACTCTGAGTTTCAGAATAGGTGGAGAAAAGACTTTTAATGAGCGTCCCCAATGTGCATCCACTGATGTCCAGGGAACACCTACCTGGTCTTGGGGGTCCATCTTGGTCATCATCCGGTCTTCCAGGAGGTTGAAGGTGAGTACTTGGAGGACGTACAGCTGGTGTGCCATCTCATTGTTGATGGCTCGCTGTGCTCGGATGACATGCTAGGGAGATGATTCAGAAAGGGCATTTTAAAAATTTAACTAAGAAAGAAAGAAGCAGATCACAAAGTTAACTCTGTTATTACGCAGCAACTGTCACTTAGAGGCAAAAAGGATGGGGAACCAGTGGATCCACCCTTCAGAGGAATTCAGAGGCAAAGTGAAGGCATACACAATCCAGGGCCCAGGAATCCCCAGGAAAAGACCTACTGTGTGCAGGAAGAAGAGGCTGCAGAGGAAGACACTTCAAGGGCCAAAAATGTGCCAAAAATGAGAGCATGGCAGACAGTCCTGGATTTCTACAGCACACATATTCCTTATGGGCAGCAGAGGAACCAGCCAATGGTTCCCATCTTTCATAGGTTCTTCACTTCACCTTACTCCCAGGAGTTCTATGCCAGGTGATCCCCACTTCCAAATGGGCAAAATTTTCAGAAGGAACACACAAAAGCAAAGGACCCATCTGGTTTGCAGAGAACTCACTGTGGAAACCATCCAAAGCTCACCATCATCACAGGGCAGTGAGCCAACCCTGGCTAGGAAATAAATGAATAAAACAGGACTGAAATCAGAACAAGCCTAAGAACGGTGGCAGGAAGCTGCGTGCGTGGGCTTCGCTCCCATCACAGCTAGGTTTTGAACAATAATGGAATAGCTGCTGCTCATTCAACATTCAGGCCTAAAATACACCCTTTTTGGAGAGACGTTAGTTATGCCTTAAAGAAGCCAAACAACTGGTCACTGTGGTGAAATCCATGATTTCAAATGTGCTGGGTCTAGCCAGGCTTTTCTATCTGAAAGAACATTTTCTCTTGGCACTCTGTTATTTGCTGGAAATTAACTTCTAAGTGATCCTTCAGTGAAGGCCAGAGCTCCCTGGTATGGAATAAAATTATCTTGCAGCCAGGACCGAAGTTCCTCAGGGGCTGCTCAGGTGCCCCCTGACCTGGCATGCACATACTGGCTGTGAGCACCATACTGAAACAGCCAATCAGAGAAGGAGTGGGAGGAGAATGAGGAACAGAAGGAAGAGGAAGGAGGAGGTGACATAACACAGCATCACTGAAACAAAATTATGGGAGGGGAGAAGCTAAACAATGAGATGTGGATGGAAATCAAACTCCACATCCTTCATTTTTCAGAACACAATATTAACTCATAGCATGTCTTCAGTGAGCAAAGCATAGGGGTATCTATTGTATTAATAGCCCTCAAAAGATCTGCACTTCAAGTTGTTGCCAGAGGATACCAGCCTTGAACTTTTGACCTAAGTGTCATAAATGAAGTGTTATTGAAGCAAATTGATCTCTAAGACACAGTGGCTACTGTCACTCCACCTACTCAACTCTTGAGACATTCTAACTCCACTTGCCACACCAAGGTAATATCAGGAACAAGCTAAATCCTTCTTAATACATCTTTTCTAACCCTTCATCTTCTTACCCTTCTCACCTTCACAAACACTGAGCTGCACCATAATATTGCAGCTTCTCCTTCTTTTGAGGGCCGGGATAAAGAACGATCTATTACAAATCCATCTGCACTTTCTACAATACCATAATGAGATACAGAAGCTATGAGGATGCTCTCCCAAGACTGGACTGGATTTCATTTCCAGGGGAAAAAGTTTGTCAGCCACAAAGAACTGAAAAATCTCTCTCCCTTTTTTAAATCAAACAATGAAAATCACACTCCTGTTTCTCTTTATCCTTGATAGCCAGGACATTTAAAATCAAACATGATCACAAATTGCAGTCCTTACCACTGGCTTTGAGTTCTAGAATATTCAGTTCCTTTGGCCTCATAAACATTTTAACTTTTAATGGATTCTTTGCACTAGAGTGTGTGTGTGTGTGTGTGTTGTTGTTGTTGTTGTTGTTGTTTTGTTTTGAGACATAGTCTAGTTATTTAGCCCAGGCTGGTCTAGAACTCATGATCCTCCTGCCTCTGTCACCCAAGTACTGGGACTACTCCAGCTGGCTCACACCTGTGCACGCTTTTTCTGTCTCTCTGTCTGTCTCTGACTCTCTCTCTCTCTCTGTGTGTGTGTGTGTGTGTGTGTGTGTGAGTGCGCCTTGTGTTTCTGATGTTTTGACATCTGAGACCTTGCTGACCATGAAGACTCTGCCTTCCCATACCTAGACAATTTCTGTTGTTGTTGTTAGGTGCCATCGAGTGCGTATCCGACTCAGGGTGACCCTACATACACTATTGTCAGTGCTTCTCTGTTACTCACAGGCTTTTCAATGGCTGAATGTTTGTTGGGAATGAGTTGCTGGGTCCTTCTCCCAAGCCTACAGCACCTGGTGTTCCCAGGTGGTCTCCCATCCAAGTACTAACCAGTCCCAACTCTGTTTAACTTCTGAGATCTAATGGGATCAGATGCCACAGTGGTATGGCTTCAGGCAGACAATTTC
The DNA here is from genome assembly GCA_007922755.1 of Pedetes capensis. Classification (NCBI taxonomy): domain Eukaryota; kingdom Metazoa; phylum Chordata; class Mammalia; order Rodentia; family Pedetidae; genus Pedetes; species Pedetes capensis. The sequence continues at coordinate 56,816 of VMDO01012989.1, read as the reverse complement.
TAGAGATAACAAATGACTCCTTTCCTATGCAAACTCATGCCCCTTCCCTAACCACTCAGGGCCAAGTACCTGAAACTAGGGACAGCCCCAAAACCCCAGAGCCCACTGAAATTCTTCAAATTGGCCAAACCCAAATGGCTCAGCAAGCTCATCTGGCTTCCTGTTCCTTCCCTAGAGAACCACACAAAGGCTCAGGCCACATTGTCCTCTGGCTCCCAGCTGCCTGGCCACCCCTGGTGCCTCCTCATGCGGTCGTCCACGGGGTGGCATGTCCCTTCTTTTGGGAAATAAAAGGACAGACTTTTCAGTGACAGTCTCCTCTTGATCTGTTGGATTCACAATACTTAAATAATAATAAAACTTATATTTTAAGCATGTGTGTGTGAATTTTAAGCTTGCCAAACTCTTCAGAATCACATTGTCAGAAATCAGAAATGTTTTCTTTTCTTTTTTCTGATTTTATTTATTTATTTATTTATTTTGGAAGGCAGCAAAACTGCTCTTTTCAAGTAGCTGGTAAGGCCTTGGAACATCTTGCTGTTTGGTTCATTTCTAAGGATTCTCAACTTGGCATTTAGGGCCTCTTTTTCACTAAGGCCATTTTTGTAGTGTAGTGGATGAATGCTTCCTGTGCATGTCTTTCCTTCCTCTCTCTTGCAAAAGGGCCAAGAAAATGATGGCCGAAATTTAAGTTTCAGGACTTCTCTCAGGGCCTGATACGTTTCCAGCTAGCTTCCACATTGAACACAGTAAAAGCTCATCTTGATGGGGATTTTTAAGCCAAGGCACCCCTGATTTCCTTCATTGCAAAGCCAAATCTGTGGTGAGTGCAACAAACCTGCCACCCTCTGAGACAGATCCAGCCTGTGCTGCTTGAATGTGCCCCCCTTACTTCCTTCAGCAGGCCCAGTGCCTCGTCCCTCCAGTCATCTGAGGCAGTTCCTACTGTTTAACAGTTCCTACTGCTTAACCACAGCATCTGGACAAAGAACAAACCGCAGGGGGAAGCTGCAAGAGGAGACACGGAAGTGCACCAGGCCATTCCTCCCCAACACAATGGTCTCCAGGGCACACAGGTACTCACTGTTAAAATGATGGAGCGCAGTTGTTTCTGAGCCAAAATATTTGCCATCTCCTGTGAAAGAAAAACACACCCACCCAAAGGCTTTGGTCAGAAAGACACATTTCAACATGGCCAAGGATGACTTTATTCTGGGGAGGGCTTCCAACTGTATATCAGCAGTATTTCTTAGGAAAGAGTGAACTCCAACAGGCAGCTGTATTCAAGTTAGTTTTGGGAAGTTCCACTGGTATTATAAAAGCCAGATCCAAAAGCAAAAGAAGGAAGTCTAATGTTTGCAATTACCCCTCCCCCCAGTTTTTCTTCCTTTGAGAAAAAGGTGAGTGCTGAATGAAAATAAATTACTCCAAAAGAAAGCAATGGCTCTCCATTAGAAAGGCTGATCACCTTTTCCTAGACTACGTATGTGCAGAAAGCATTAACTCAACGACACATGCTTACTCCAAGCATATTCCAGTGCTAGAGAACCATCACTTTAAAGACCCAGCCAGTTCATTTTACTCTGTGCAAAACCAAAGAGTGGGCAGCACATACCCCAGGCCTTGAAAGGAGGCTGTGCAAATGAACTGAGTGGGGACAAACATTTGGGCAGATGTTATGCGCTGGAGTTCACACTTGGCTTCAGTTCTGCTCAGCCTCATTTCTGCAGGCATTTCTTTGTCTCTGGCATTTCTTGACTGGTATGGAGGCTTTGGGGGAAATTTTAATAAGTGAAATGATTCACAGACTCTCTTTTTGAATATCGACAATGAGCAACTAAGGGAAGATGAGATAATTGAGCATAGCCTTGGTGGACATCACCATAAAGTAAAAATACTGCTCATATTCAGGAAGACACAAAAACATTTTTTGCTGGGGAGTATTTTTGGTGTTGCAATTCTTACTGAGTGGAGAAGAAACTAAGCTACAATAACAACAACAACAACAACAAAAAAAAACCACAACCATGAATTCTACTGATGTTAAAATAAATTTGCAGAAAGCCAGGAGAACCAAAAATGGGGAGAGGGAGTACACGGAAGACACATAGGTGAGGTAGACAGCAGCTACATGGGGAAGCAGGGTCACTTATTTAGGCTGACAAAGGGAACATGGGTGACTTACAGTCAGAGGACAATCAAGGATGTCAACACTGCTCTCTACATCAACCTAACGGTGCCATCGCCACCACAGAAAGGAAAGGAAGCAAGAGAGAAGGGATGGAAATTCAGAGCACTCTGTTAGAAGGTGGCAGGTGTAATGTAATGTCCCTGCTGACCTACTGCATTGGAAAGGGCGCAAATATTGTCAAAGATTCTAAAGGGCAAGATGGCATTCAGGTCAAAATCCAATATTAAATTCTCTTCCACACTCTGAAAAGCAAGAAAGGACAAGGAAGGACACCTTCAAAATAATTAAATGGTAACCCACACTGGAGAAAACAGCTATCTTCTCCATCTGAATAGAAAGGGCCACTGGCTCATTTGGTATTGTTTTACCTTATTTTCATTTCTTGGACCAGATAACAAACAAAAGGCCAAAAGAAACCTATAGCTATCAATTTTTTTAAATAAATATTATAAATTCTTTTATATAATGGAAGTACTGCCTAAAAGTTACACAAAGCAACAAATCAAAAAGAAAGTCAAAAAAATTCTTCTCTGTGCTTTTTCACCTATTAGTTTATAAGATTTTAAAATGACTTAGAAGGGACAATATATTTCCAACATCTACTAGAGTAATTGTTAATTATATATTCACAGTCTTTATCTTCTATATAAGACTATGGGTTCCTTGAAGACACAGAGAATGTCTTATTCTTCTTTGTAACCCAAGCCCAAGACACAATATCCAGCATATAGGAGATAATAAATGTTTGATAAAAGAACAAATTAATATTTTATATGACTCTGCTAAGGAACAAGAGCTTTGTCAGAGAGAAGACAGAAGTATCTTTGTCTACATCATGAATATTTGTCTCATATTAGGGAATTATTTTAATAAACAGGAAAATCCACAGCAAATATTTTGTATCACTAAATGATAATATAGATAGATATAAATATGGATATAGATGTACTGACATGGCAAAATGTTCACACAATTTTTTTTAAGTTTTAAAAGCATGTTTTAAAATAAAAACAGGGTGTGTAGTTTGGCTAGTTTTGATGAAAAAATGAAACAAGGAGGAGAATATATGCAGACAGCAAAGCAGGAAGCAGCATCCGGGAAGTACAGGAGTGGGCGGTACCTGGACAGACTCTTCCTGGAAATGCAATGGGGGAGTCTTTCAAACTCCTTCCTTTTGAATCAGTCTTTCTGATTCTTTAACCAAATCTTTTAACTAACTTTTTAATTCTGCTTATCAAAACTATAAATATTTGTAAAAAATCTCAGAATGTATCTCATCCACATATTTGCCATTAAAATAGTAAAACAAATAATGGCAAGTAATTGTAAAGAAAAAGACACATTTGCCCACCTAACACCAGCCTGTTTCCCACAAACCCAGTGCACACCTTCCCTTTCTCTGTCCAGGGGAAGGGAGAATGCCCTACATCCAGGTGCCCTAGGAAGGCATGGCCATCACCTCAATGAAAAGTAACCAGAGCAAGAAGAAGGTACTGGTGCTTAAAGTCACACTAACTTCATTTTATACATTTTGAAAAATCAGGAAAACCTAGATGATGGAGTCCTATCAATGTGTTTGGCCCCAAGTTAGAAAGAGAATCTGAAACAAAAGTACTTGATTGAAGCCAAATTGATCAAATGTCTTAAGGCTTTAAACAGACAAATTTTAAAAGGCCTCTATTGATCTAATAAACAAATATTTAGACCACATTTAATCTAATTGAAGTGAGAAAACAGGCCTGATGTCCTCTAGGCTTCTGGGAGGTATTTATTTGGCAAGGACAGGAGAATTCTGTGGGTGACCCCTGCATGACTGGCATTCGATAGGATTCTTTGCAGGTGAAAACAAGGACTTGGTTGGACTTCTAACTCTGGTGCTTAGCAGCTCAGTGATCTGATCCAGTTCTTTACTCCCTTAGAATCGCAATTTCCTCATTTGTAAAACAGAAATAATATGGTTTTCTCTTAACATGAAAATTAAATGAAATAATAAAACATAAAACACCGAACACCATGCCTGGCATATGCCAGGCTCCTGATAACACCATTATAGATGGTAGACTTTGGTAAATTTTCTTATTTGCTAAAAAAACTCAGAACTTTTAATTTTTTAGTACATATGGTGATAACAATGTCAATGTCAAATTTAGCCCAGCTAACCTGGCACCATGGTGCACATCTGTAACCTCAGAGACTCAACAGGCTGAGGCAGGAGGATTATGAGTTCAAGGCCATAGGTAGCCTGAACAACTTAACAAGATCCAATCTCAAACTAAAAAAATTAACAAAAGTGGAGCTAGGAGTGCAGCTCAGTGGCAGAGCAGTTGCCTAGCATGTGCAAGGCACTAGGTTCAACAGTACAGTACTGGCAAAAAAAAACAACAACAACTTTTTATTATTGTTGTTAGGTGCCACTGAGTCATATCCCACTCGTAGCAACCCTATGTACAATAGAATGAAACACTCCCAGACACTGTGCCAGGCCTAGCACTATTTTCAGGGCTTCTCTGCTATTCATAGGGTTTTAAATGGTAGATTGTTTCAGGAGTGGGTTGCCAGGTCATTCTCCCTAGCTTGCAGTACCTGGTATTACCAGGTAGACTCCCATCCAAGGACTAACCAGGCTGACTGTGCTTAGCTTCTGAGATCAGGCAGGATTGGATGCCACGGTGCCATGGCTGCAGACACAAAAAATTTAGCCTAGCTAAAATGTTATTTTATTTATAAGGTAGAGTCAGATAAAGATATACACTTTCGGTTGTTGATATAATCTATAGCAACCTAAGACATATCACAATTAGCTTAATCTTTCATTATAGAAGTTTCCATGGACCCTTGGAAAAGAATAGCAACCTAGCTTTTCTTCATTATAAACTTGCTATCATTTTTAGAGCTAACCCTCCTAACTCATTCAAATATTTTTAAATTTAAAAATTATAATACTCCCTTTGTTCCAATCAACAATAGTCTTAAATTCAATGGCTTATACCATCAACATCTATTTTCCACAGGCAAGGAATACCTTGTAGTTACTTTTATATCAAAGAGTGAATTCATCCCATAATACTTTGCCAATTTCTGCTGGATTATATATACCCTTTGTTAGTTGGATTTTTCTTTTAAATGGTTTGAAGTTATTAACCTACTTTTAGTGGTGGTTTATTATTAGCATTGTAATATATGAGCAAACAGTGTCCTATCCATCTTATATTGAATATTTTTTAAAAAACAAGATTTGATTCACAGAATCCAAACCTAGCAATATTGGTATTCCATTATATTTCCATTGTTAATAATATCCAGAAGTCAACACAGATTAATATCTGATTCCTTAATTATCCATGGCCATGTGAATCCAACACAATAAATTAATAATAGTGTTTGGTGTAAAGTGAGATGCAAAAGTATGCAAGGTGCATGTGTCTTACTCTTTTCTGGATCCAGAGGTCCATGTAAGACCAAGGCTCTTGGGCAGACAACTTTCATCTTCTCTGATCTAACCTCTTCTTCCACAGATAGGGAAAGGAATCCCCTAAGAGTTTACAGCTGAAGGCAACTTTCCACCTGCCACCCTCTAACTTCCTCCCAGGCAGTCTGGCTAGAGATCCTTGATGGCCAGGCAGGAATCACTTTCCTTCAATGCCCAGTGAGAGCTGCCACGAACTTTCCTGCACTGCTCATGGGTTATCATGAGCTCAGTATTTAGATACAAATAACAAAAGAGCAGCCCCACCCATGATCCTACCTCAGACCTGCAAAGCTACCCTTATAAATCCATCCTGAGCACAAGTGTCCCTGGCACAGCCCAGGGAGGCCAGGTGCCTCTTCCTGGTTCCATCCAATTCAAATCAAACTTGTTGCTGTTTGTTTGGTGCCCTTTAGTCGAGTCTGACTCATAGTGATCCTGTATACTTATTCATAGGGTTTCTGATGGCTGATTGTTTCAGGAGTGGGCTACAACATCCTTCTCTCATTTTTGTGGTGCTGAGGATTGAACCCAGAGCCTCAGAGAGTGTGGAGTGACACTCTACCAACTGAGCTAAACACCAACCCATCCACAATGGGAAACTGTAAGACAGCACCACTCGCTGTGCAAACATTGCCTCCAGGAAAGAACAAGGAATTCCCAATGGAAAACAAACCAACAGCCCTCACATTTCATCACTGAAGTTAAAATCCTTGGAAATAAGTAAGTAAGTAAGTAAGTAAATAAATAAATAAATAAATAAATAAATAATTGTTGACACAGCCTTCTGTAGCAAGTGAGCTGTCAAAATTCTTCTAAACCAATTCACTGGCAACTGCTGCAGCATCCCCCAAAGCATTTCTAAAAGGTTGAAAGATCTCATATTTCCACCCAACTTCTAAAGGAAATGAATTGTGACCAGGGTAACATTTTATGACATGCTGATGAAAAAAATATGAATGGATGCTGAGCTGTGAGCTAAATTCTAAGACATAGCAAAATTCCACTTCTTCCACATCCCCCTTTATAAATGGTCCTTTCCCTAGTTCAAAAAGAACCAAAGAATCTAGACACCGAGGTCACACGCAGAGGATAGGTTTCATATATGTACACCAGGTGGCTCCCTCCTCTTTACAGTCTCCCGGCTACATCCACACATGGACAGAAGACATAATACCAAACAAAAAGCCCCTTTGACATATGCACACAGTGATCTCAACCAAAGACAGCCATGGAGATGTATCCCCTACTATTCTCTCGCCTTCCCATTTCCCCTCTCCCTGAGCAAAAAATGATGCCTCATCTGGAAAGTAGGGACAATATCTCCCTCGCCCCAGTGAGCATCCAATGAAGGAAGGTCCCAGGGGCTTCCAATTCTGATTCCACTACAGCAGCTGTGCTTCCATCTTTGTATGCTCTGGACTTCTGCAGTAGATGGCATTTCATGACAGTGCTCTCCTGCTGCAACACCATTAGCATTCTTTCTCAGTCCAGGACTATTTCATCTCTACCTACTCTCCCTGTAAGACAGACTGCTGGACATGGCTGCTCTGAAGCACCCACCAAAAGACAAAGTCACAGAGCCACAGAGCAGCCTAAGGAGCCCCCAGGGCATTCTCTTCCCTAAAGAAAGGCAACTTACCTGCCTCCTCTCATCAGGGGCCTTCAGGAATAGTGCATTAATTACAGCAATGGTGTAGGTTTGGATTTCTTGATCTGTTCTGTAAAGATTCAAGACAACACAGAAGTTAGAAGAGGCCAGCCCTGAGTCAGACCATATTACACAAGTGCACCCTTCTCACAAGTGAGAGAGAAGGACAGGGCCCAGAAAATGAATTCCACACTGAGAATGTATTCCAATAACCATCACAGGACTGGAAACACAGTTGGCTTCCAATTACTACTACTAAACCAGACATGGGCTGGGATTTAGCTCAGTTGGTAGAGCACTGTGCTGCAGTCTCTGAGGTCCCAAGTTCAATTCCCAGCACCGCAAAAAATGGGAGAAGGACTTGGCAATCCACTCCCAAGGCAATCCCGAAACAGCCATTGAAAACCATATGAGGGTCACTATGAGTCGGATAATGACTCGATGGCACCTAACAACAACACAACAACAACAACAAACCAGACATGCATGGAGGCGCATACCTATAATCCCAGCAATTTGGGAGGCAGAGGCAGGAGAATCCCAAGTTCAAGGCCAGAGTCAGCCTGCGCAACTTAGTGAGACCTTGTCTCAATTAAAAAATAAAAAAGGGGAGGGGGATGCAGCTTAGTGGCAAAGCACTAGAAAAGTATGTGCAAAACTATGGGTTCAGCCCCCAAGTACCGCAAAAAAAAGATAAATTACTATTACTAGATGCTCAGTGGAGATCACCCAGAAATATAGGCAACTACTTGGCTAGCTCCTCCTGCTCCCCCATTGGAATTAAAAGCATAGACCCAGGCAATGTGGTCACAGTAGTAGCAGCAGTAGTGTGTGTGTGTGTGTGTGTGTGTGTGATTTTTTATCTGATATATGATATATATCAGGGAGTAGTTGTCAATGTCTCCATATTTCTGGGTTTATTTTAAGGAAATTGCGACTGGGTGCCATGGTGCACTCTCAAATCCCAGCAACTCAGGAGGCTGAGGCCACCAGTTCAAGTCCAGAAGTAGCCTGCATACCTTAGGGAGAACCTATCTCAAAATAAAAATTAAAAAAAGAGGCTAGGGATGCAGCTCAGTGGTAGAGCATTTGCCTCATATGCAGAAGGCCCTGAGTTCAACACCCCAGTATAGCAAAATACATAAATGAAATGAAAGTATAAAATAAACAGAACTGTTTTGTATCCATGGCTATGATATTATATATCCTAAAATATATTTACACATAGAAACTTTTTAATAGCAAGAAAAATATGTATTTATGATTACAATTTTGCCTTTCTCTGGAAAGAAATCAGAAATTCCAAATGCAGCAAAGATCTAGGGTAAGCCCTATGGTAAACACAGATAGGAAAGGCCTCATGCCAGAAACAATGAACGGCTACATTTTGGGATAGATTATCTGGCTGGATAGGGAGAAGAAGAGCTCAGAACACAGTTTTTGGCAGAATGGGATTCAAAGCCCAGTTCAACACAGGCTCCCTGTGTGGCCTTGGACAAGTTCATGGGTTTCTCTAATACATACTTTCTTCCTCTGCAATGTGGGGTAAAAATGCATCTATTTCATGGGTTGCTGTAAGGAGGATAAAATGAGATACTGCCTCTATAACACTTAGCACAGTGCTCAGTGAAACGCATGGCGGAGGAACATGTGTGACCTCAAGATTCAAAAGGAAAGATGAAAACTGTAAAGTGAATACATTGCACATTCAGGGATATGTAAAAATGATCTTATTTCTAGACAGGTTATACACAAAATCATCACTGCACAGAATAAGTTAATATTCACTGAGGCCACAATTCATAACTTCCTTCACTCTGATCTCCAATCATCCTCTTGCCTCCAAATGAAATAAACATTGAATGCACTTTGGTAGTTTTCATTATAGACACGACAGTTATAATTTCAGTGTATGGGCCATTTGCATGCCCACATATTTGTATTCCTACATTACCAATCCAAATGCACCGATCAGGTCTCCTCTTGAGAATATGCAAACATGACCTGAGAGACCAGAGGTGGGAGCCACCCATAACCAATCATGTAGGTGCCAGCCAATAGCTAGAGAAAAGGTCAGTTGCTAAGGACTACAAGGGGGAAAGAGTTTCTCTCCTTTCCCAAACATTGTTACTTAAATCATTTCTGGATTCTACAATGTACCCCCTATACCCTCCCAAAGAATTCCCTCTCCTGCGTGAGCTAGCTCACCATGTCTGTCGCCACCTGCTGCCCTAATACTTTAATCTATCAAGAACCACTGCACATGGCAGTCCTTCTCAGGGTGAGGGTATCAGAGGCAACCTTGGTAATTACCTGTTGTTGTTAGGTGCCATTGAGTTGGTGTCCGACTCATAGCAACTCTATGTACAACAGGCGAAACATTATTGTCAGTGCTTCTTTGCTATTCATAGAATTTTGTTTTCTTTTTTCTTTTTCTTTTTCTTTCTTTTTTTTTTGTGGTACTGGGGGGTTGAACCCAGGGCCTCGCGCCTGCATGCTTTGCAAGTGCTGGACCCCTGATTTGCACCTCCAGCCCATTTTTTTTTTATTTACTTTTTTGAGACAGGGCCTCGCTAAATTACACAGACTGCCTCTGGTTTCGAACTTGTGATCCTCCCGCCTCCGCCTTCCAAGCCGCTGGGATTACAGGCCTGCGCCACCGTGCCTGGCACTATTCGTAGAATTTTCAATGGTGGATTGATTTTTGGGAGTGGATTGTTGGGTCTTTCTCCCAAGACTACAGTACCTGGTGTTCCCAGGCGGTCTCCCATCCAGGTACTAACCAGGCCCAACCCTGCTTAGATTCCAAGATCTGAAGCCACAGTGCTATGGCTGCAGGCGAGTAATTATCTAGGAGTAGAGAAAAGGGAAAAGCCCCACAGAGTGCATGCTCTAGAGCATCTGTCTAACTTGCATATTATAGCTCAAGCTTTATGTTCATCACAACATACAAAAGAGGAAGATCATTGTAATCACCTTAAAAGTAATGAAGGAAAAAACCTGCGTTTAAAAATGCTTAACATAAAATGTCTAACTACGGAAATATTCAGAATATCACATAAAATAGTATATAGTTTGGGAAAGAGTCTGTTGAAGACTTAAGAGCACAAATTGTCCTCTTATCTATTATTAAAATTAAAACCCTACCAATGTCTACCAAGATTCATCAAAATTGAAGCCTCCTAAGGTCCAGGCACTGGAGACAGAACAGTACCAATAACAGACATGGAGCTCACCAGGAATGGGAATACGGGAAATCATCATGGTGCCATTTCTGTGAGATTACAGAAGGGAGTGGCACTCGGTTTGGTTATACACCAAATCAATTGTACGTTTAATTGAACTAACACAAAACATTCCTCAGGGCACTATTGCAGATGTCTCTCGGAGGCACGCCTCCCCCTCCCCTACCACACAATCCCAGGGTGTCTCAGCAAGCTTACCCTTGGAGGTGAGGAATGAGCTGGCCAATTGTGATCTCTTGCGCCACCTTCTGGTAGAGGTCATGGCTGTTGAGCACCATGGACTCCAAAATAGCCAAGGACCGCTGCAGGATTGAGATGTCTATGGCTGACTTGTTCACAAAACTTGCTATCTGAAAATCCAAGTAGAACACGATTGACTGTTGGTGGCAAGCAGAGTAAAAAAGTCAAGAAGGGAATAAAGTAAATTGGGAAGAAAACCAGATAGCTAGAATGCAATGTACAACAAAATAGCAAGAAACACAGTCAACAATGACTATGCATGACATTGTTACACAATACAATTTATCCTATTTTATAATTCAACGATAATCAAATGTCTTATCTTCAAGGACTTATTCTGTCTGTTTCCCCCACGATTATTCTTCTGAGTTTCAGCATTCAAGGGCAGAAACATATTTTAAGGATTCCTGTGTTTCTCTGAGACAGTAATTTTGATATATATCAATGGCCGTCCCTCTCCCATTCCCAGGCTATTCCTTCATCCACATGATCCATGGCTTTAATGTTCTCATTATGTCCCTGTTACCTTCTTAAGGGACCCACACAAATCACATGAATCAACACAATTCAACTGGCAAATGTTCAGTGTGTGACCACTCTTCTGGCTCTTCCTAAACAAAAACTCTCTTTCTCTCATTCTTCCAGTTTCCTATGGCTAAAATAAATTCTTGTCATCTCTCCCATATGTAGTAAACAGGAAATCATTTACATTACCAGGTTTAAAAGTTATAGTTTAAACTCTAAAATGTAATCCCTAAGGAGGAATTAATCACCCCAACCTCACATATAATAAATCAAAATATAAGAAGGAAATAAAGTAGAGGTTACAATAATGGATCACAGCAATCCAAACACATGGGTACCATAAAGGTTTTATTTTCAAGACTTCATTAAAAGTTACTGGTTTCTGTTGACAACTCATACTAAAAGGCCATTGTATCGACACAATGACTGCTTTCTTAAAAACTAAATAACTTGGTTCCATGACAAGTACACACTCACTGTCCCCCTCTGTCAACACCAATTTCTTCCTCTCTGCTGTCCCACTGACCCCTTCTCCTCCCACCCCCTCCATCCCTATACATAACATGCAAAGGCAACCAGGGCAACTTCAGTTATCATCCCAGTGGTCTCCAGGCCACAGGGGCCCTGGTGAAAATAGCCAACAGCTTATCTTCCCCAGATCCGTCTGGATCTTGGGGGTTGGGAAATAATGAAGTGGAGAAGTTATATGATTTTACACTCCCAAAAGCTGTTCTTTTATAATACAAACTGCAGGAAGAGGGTGAGAATTCTAGGACCCATAAGAGGTTCCTTGAGCTCCTCTCATGCCTAATAAACTTCCCCAGGGTGTTTCTGTGTTTTCTGACCCTGGCAAGTGCTTGCCTTAATCCTCACATCTGCTGCAATCTAACAAATCTACCATACGAAGGCCACTTTTTCTTCTTTAAGGCCATCATTCTCTAACAAAAATCCAATTGTCTTCACACTGTGCTAATGGTTTTGTGCTTAACTTAGCCCCCCTCTAAATACAGTATAAATTCCTAGACTTTCCCCTATCAACTCTCCCTGCCACACACACCTCTCTACCTCTTTTCATTGTCCTAGTATAATTCTTGACACTGGTATTAGGAAACTGAGGACTTATGAAGAAGTTCATTGGTAATACTTCTTATTTTCTTTCCACTAATTCTCTCCTCGCCTGCAACCATAGCCCTGTGGCATCCGATTCCATCAGATCTCGGAAGCTAAGCAGGGTTGGGCCTGGTTAGTACTTGGATGGGAGACCACCTGGGAACACCAGGTGCTATAGGCTTGGGAGAAGGACCCAGGAACCCACTCCCCCAAACAATCAACCATTGAAAACCTTAGGAATAGCAGAGGAGCACTGACAATACTGTTTCACCTGTTGTACGTAGGGTTGCTATGAGTCGGATACTGACTTGATGGCACCTAACAACAACAACAACAATTCTCTCCTCATTGTAGGCTTCCCTTCTTGCCTCCATTTATTACATTCAGATAGACTTCCCCCAGAGACCCCATTGCTCATACTGTCCAACTACCTTGACCCCCCTTTCCTCACTCATTTAACATTTACGTATTCATTAAATGATTCTTTCAAATAATATGTATTGATTATGCGCCCTACAACAGCTTCCAAAATCCTACAAACCCAGAAATACAAAGATGGGGAAGACCCACAGTATTTAACTTTAAACCTTTATAGTCTAGCACGAACAGATTTAAAAAGCATTTGCTATGAGGTACATTAAGTGCTTATTCTTGGCATCCAAAAGGTTACCTCTATTTGGATATTCCAACAAAGCTTAAAATTAAATGGCATGAAAAACAATCTCACTGTCTTCTTATTCTTTCCTTTCCAACTGTCATCCTTTTCTAAGCAACCATAATCACCGGAGATTAATATTTACAGTTCCTCATCTCTGTCCCTATGGATATATTTGAGACATCTCCCTTTGGACACTAATTCATTATAGAAACAGCATTGGCCTACTGGTCCAACTCATTCCTGGGTTCCCCAAACATAATTTTCTTCAGTTTCTTTTCAGCTCAAGTTTTCCATCAAATGGAAATTTACCACTAACTTCCATAAATATCCTTTGACAATATTTCTTTTCTCAAAAATATTCAATTGGTAGTCTCAGCATTTTCTGATAGGAAGTACACCTTCTTATAATTGGTTTTAAAGTACTCCACAAATTATTAACTCTCCTCTGTTCCCATAACTCTCCTCTGCTCCCAGTGAACTGGTTCAAGAGTGATAAAATCATTTGTGATCACAGGTTTAATTCAGGGATATTAATACCCTACATACATATTTCATTTCCATTTGCCATTTCTTTATATTTCTCTCCCCTGAAACTAATCTTTTTCTTCCATGAAAATATTCTTTAACATTATTTTCTATTAATTAACTTCTACCTTGACATGTAGTAACAATCATTTCTGCAATCTTAAAGCATGCTTTGTAATGAGAATCTTGTATAATACAATGAGCTGATATCTGCCTGGTGGAAAGTGAGCACTCAATTCATTAGAGTCCTTATACAGTTCTGGAGTAGACACCTGTCATGTTTAGAAACTAACTTCTTTCTTTTGTCTCTACTTGTCAGTGGTTTTAACAAGACATCTAAATATCCCAACACTTTCACTGAGTGGGTACTGACAACCAAGGCATCAGGGCTGAGCCAAGCAAATATAATGATCATTTTCCTCAAGGAAACTTGGGATGTAAAATCCTTATTAGTGAAATGTACAGATCATTGAATGTACAAACATTATTCCCTGTGTCCAGTCTGAAAATTATAGATCTGAGTACAGCTATAGAAAGTTAAAGATGATCTGATTAAATTTTAACATCCTTTACCCCTCAGACAGGTTGGGATTTAGCTCAGTGGGTAGAGCGCTGCGCTGCAGTCTCTGAGGTCCTGAGTTCAATTCCCAGCACTGCAAAAATGGGAGAAGGACCTGGCAATCCACTCCCAAGGCAATCCTGAAACAGTCAGCCATTGAAAACCCTAGGAGGGTCACTATGAGTCGGATAATGACTCGATGGCACCTAATAACAACAACAACAACCCCTCAGACAATGAATAATGATTTCTTCTGCCTTTCAGCACCTCCCCATTCCATCACTACCCTTTAGGCATTCCATCACTACCCTTTAGGCTGAAGCAAGTGAGCCAGTCTGAGCCAGGCACAGCATAGCTTCATGGAAGTCTGCCTAGATCCCAAGGAAGTAAATTTCAGAAGACTTAGCAATGATTGTACATACGATATACTCAGGATGCTCATCCATTTAAAATGTTACCTCAATTAAACAGAGGAATATCTGGGTAACTTTGAGAAGCTAAGTGGGCTGGGTGTGGTGGTGTACTTTGTTACCCCAGCAACTCAGTGGGTGGAGGCAGGTTGATTGCAAATTTGAGGTCAGAGGCAGCTTGTGTAACTTAGTGAGACTCTGACCCAAAATTAAAAAATGAAAAAATAGGATGGCAGCCCAATGGTAGAGCCCTTGCAAATTATGTACAAAGCCCTGGGTTCAACTCCTTGGTACCACAAAAATGATAACAACAAATAATAATACATAAATAAACAATACATACTAAGGGGACTCATAATGTTGAGCCAATGGCGTAACAAACACTTCCTAGAACCTCTTAGAAGCAGAGTGCAGAATTCTCATATGCTTTCAAAACTGAAAAACACCATGGGGAGCTTCAAGCACCACTCTTGAATTTTAATCTATCTGGGTAGATGCTCATAAATGTCTCAAGATTTTAGGAGGCAAAAATGACCGGTTCTCTGAACCAAATAGGCTAGATGTTTATGTAGGCACTGGGAATGTTCATAGGGCAAGCCAGGTCTTCCTTGGACTAAGGTGTCTAGGGCACATATATGAAACTTTCCTTCCAAAAGAAGGCACTGATGTTATACTTGGCTAGGGGAAAATCAACTCATAACACACAAAGTTCTATATTTTTCTTTCTTTCTTTTCCATGTATTCCTACCCTTGCTCTAAGTAGCCAAGCCTTTAAAAAAAAACCACATTATATTCCAGCATCAAGGAATTCCAAGTTATGGAGTATTTATAAAATGATGTTATTTGTTGCAGCCACAAGCTGTAAATGAGAATCTAGATCTACACATGATAAAGTAATAGAAAAAGAGGCAGGGGCTGGCAGGAAAATATATATTTCTCTAAAGCGGTATGAATTTGGCATTAATAGGTAGCCAACATTAGACCACAGAGATAGACATCTTTTGTCAGTGCATTTCCCAGTTGATTTTTGTTGAGATAAAGCTCTCTTTAAAAGACAGTTGCCTGCGCACAAATCTGGGGTTGTCAGAGTACTGAATTTGGTCCAGCTAATGAATAAAAAAAAGGCAACCTTACAAAAAAATTAAGTAATTTTCTGATGACTATTTTTCACATTCATGTAAGGGATCTCTAAGGGGCAACGCAAATGAAATGAGGGCATGGAATATATTAAATATGTTCTCTTTTAAAAATATTTAATTTTTTAAATTTAAACTGCTAAGACTGTTAGTCTTTGCTTCCTCGGACTTAATATGACTTTTTAAAAATTTAATGTCAGCGAATGAGAACCATTTTCTTAAGGAGATAGAAAACTAAATTATTGTCATTCTCTCTGACTACTACTGACATCATTTAAAGAGACACAGCTTTGTAACGCCTTTCCACTTACAATCAAAAGGTTACTTAAAACATATTTAAAAACAATGTCACTGCATTCCTTCTCTTCATCAAATTCTATGGTTCTATTTTTTAAAATGCTTCTGAGCAAATGGCATTTGTTCTTGTCACAGGAATGTTTGAAGGCCCAGGGTATGAAGTCAGGAAGAAAGCCATGCTTTTCCTTCCTGGATTCAGGGATTATTGGGAGAGACAGTGAGAGGAATGAAACCTCAAGAAAAGGGCTGGGGATGTGGATCAGTGATAGATTGCTTGCCCAGCACATACAAGTCCCTGGGCTCCATCCATAATACACACGCACACATATGTGCACACACACACCTTTTATGGAAATGTGAGCAATGCTGGTTCAGGGGCATATGTAAGGCGGAAGAGAGGAAGGGGGAAGCAGACGATCCTTTAACTCCACTGGAGAGGCCAGAGAAGGTGCACAGGAGATGGTTCTTGTTACACAAGGCCCCTGACATGGCCCAGCACCCCAGGGAGGAACAGTATAGCTGTAGCTGATGGAGAAAGAGCCCTGGCCTACGTGACCAAGGGCACCTCCCTCACCATGACTCCTAACCAGGGATAATGAAACTCAGCCGCTCTGTTCTGGAAAGAATTGCCCTGAGGAAAATCCAGAGCCCTTCTTAGTCAGCCATAGCACATGGAAATTTCAAGAAATTTGCATTCTGGACACCATTGTTTTTTCATCTCACCATAAGAGGGATTCTAATGAGAGATGGGGGGCTGGGATTTAGCTCAGTTGGTAGAACACTGCGCTGCAGTCTCTGAGGTCATGAGTTCAATTCCCAGCACAGCAAAAATGGGAAAAGGACCTGGCAATCCTCTCTCAAGGCAATCCCGAAACAGTCAGCCATTGAAAACCCGGTGAGGGTCGCTGTGAGTCAGATACCAACTCGATGGCACCTAACAACAACAACAACAAATGAGAGATGGGCTGGGATTTAGCTCAGTTGGTAGAGCACCACTCTGTAGTTTCTGAGGTCCCAGGTTTGATTCCCAGCACTGCAAAAATGGGAGAAAGATGTGGCAATTCACTCCAGAGGCAATCCCAAAACAAGCCATTGAAAACCCTATGAGTGTCACTATGAATCAGACATGATGGCTCCTAAAGACAACAGCCCACCATATATAGAACAGTATTATAAGGAATGGATTTTTGCCTGTATCCGTAGCCCTGTGGCATCCAAACCCATCACATCTTGGAAGCTAAGCAGGGTTGGGCCTGGTTAGTACTTGGATGAGAGACCGCCTGGGAATACTAGGTGCTGTAGGCTTGGGAGAAGGACCCAACAACCCACTCCCCCAAATCAATCTGCCATTGAAAACCCTATGAACAGCAGAGAAGCACTGACAATAGTGTTTTCACCTGTTGCATATAGGGTCACTATGAGTCGGATACCGACTCAATGGCACCTAACAACAACAACAACAATAACAACAACAACAACAATGAGAGATGAACAAGGACATTTGGGTGGAGGAAAGAAGGCCCGCTGTAAATTCAGAAAGCTAAAATGTTTTTATAAGAATAAAATTCCACAAAACCTAGGACCTTCTGGTCTGGACTTGCTTCTCCAGAACTTACCCCAGAAAGACAGAATATAACAATTCCTTTTCTGCTCTCCTAATCAGATTCTTATATTCCCTGCCACCACCAAATGAATGTGGAAAAACAAAAGAATTCCTCTGGCTTTCTCACCCATAATTGTTTGTTTTCATCTCAGCAATACATACCACAGACGGAAGCAAAAAGAGGCCTCTTGTTTCAGTTACCATCTGTCCCCTTCCTTCACTTCACCCATCTCCTTTGGCCTCATGGACTTACAAGATGAAAAAAGATTCAGAGACAGGTCAAGAAGGCCTTAAGTTTCCAATTAGCTATTGTCTTAAATAAACAATATCTTGCAGACGCCTGACCCATGGGGCCTCTGTTCTCAACACCTTCATTTAACAGAAGAGGGCTCACTCTGCCCCTCAATTCAAAGCAGCACCTCCCCAAGATACTGAATAACTTCTAATGGAAAAACAGTCACGTTAGCCCTTAGGCAAAGCAGGCATCTTTATGGGGAAACTCCTACATTAATGTGCCTTCAAAGAGGGACTGTCACAGATTGGAGAACACTAAGGAGACATGACAACTAAGTTCTATGTGGTGTCCCTGCCTGGATCTTTAACAAGTGAGAGACACTGTAGAAAAACTGGTGAAGTCAAATCAAGGTCCTGCTCCTGTGTGAACTTGCTAGTTTTGGTAACCACACAGTCATACAAAATGCTAGCATTAGGGGAAACTGGATGAAGGGAATATAAGTATATTCCATACTGTTGGAGAAACTTCTCTTTAAGTCTACCATTGTTTCAGGATGAGTGGTTTAAAATTCAAGTGACCCTTATTAGATTTCACTCTGATTTTCCAGCTTTTGCAAAGATTCATTAAAATTATTTTAAATAACCCTGCCCAGAAATCTATACTCATAAAATAAATGTATGAATCCCTAACATCTCTTTATTCCTAACACAAAGTAGAGAGAACAAAATGCCAAAGAATTTATTTCATAAATACCAAGAGAGGAAGAGTTATTAAATTAATAAACAATCACCTGAGAGAAGGACCTGGCAACCCACTCCCAAGAAACAACCAGCCATTGAAAACCCTACGAATAGCAGAGAAGCACAATAGTCTGTTGTACGTAGTGTCACTATGAGTCGGATACCGACTCGACAGCACCTAACAACAATAACAATGATTTAATGCTACATTAAGAAAGCTACATGATCAGGATTATTTATTCTTCATCAGAAGAATTGAAACAGAATTAGAAATTTGCAGATATGTCACTATCTTATGAGAATTGCAGGGAAGGATAGGGACTCTTCTTCCCTCTCTCCCCACACCAATATACCTTTGCTGGCCCCTTTATTGGCTTCCTTCCAAAGAATGAACCAATCAAACTTGGTGGTACCTGAGACATTTATTGCACCTTGATTACAAGTAAGCAGGACCTTCTGTCTAAGATGCATGGACCTGGACCAACTGCCTCCTTCCGTATATCTCTAGTGGAAACCTAGGAATATAGGAAATCAATATCCTTTGCCTCTTTCCCTGTCCCTGAACACCAGCTTGGGTATGGCCCATTAGAAGGACAGTAAGAACTCTGCTTAGATCCTGAGATCATAATTGTGCACAGGCAATCAGTAGACACTTGTGTGGTAATTACTAATGTGACATGCTGGTATCCCCTTATTTCTGAGTTCTCACATTGCAATCCATTATGATCTCTATGCGTGCAAAATGTTATTTTCACATAGAATTTAAGGGTCCCAATCCCCACATATATAATACTACAAAAAGGAAAGCACTCCTACCTTTAAACATAAAGAACACAGAGAAACAATTAGAAAATACCCTCAAAGAAGAGTAAAGTATCTGGGAAAGAAGGGAGTAATACAAGCCCAGGGAAGCACAGTCTGCATTACCTTCTTAATGAACGCCACTGAAAATGTGTCCCATGACACGATGCCATGGTCCATCAGCTCCACAAAGGCCGTCAGGGTGAAGGAAAGCATGTCTCCAAAACTGCAAAACACAGGAAAGCACAAATCAAGAGCCCACAGCTGAGCACCAGGAATGATGCAAAAGGCATAAATATTTAGGAAAGCAGAATTTTCGAAGACCACTGAGATCAGCAGCTGGGTCATACAACATCTCACACACCCGTGATGGGATGGGCAGGTGCAGGAAGTCAGTTGGGGCTTCTGAGTTCCACAGGCCTGGCTTCACACTGCACTCACTCTGGAAACCTGTGCCAACTAGGCAATTCACTTAACTTCCCTGGGCCTCTATTTTCTCAGCTGAAAAGCTGAGTACTGAGTAATAGCTATTTAAACACAAAGTATGCAGGGCATACTTAGTAAAATGTTGTAGTATATAAGTATTTACTAACTGATACCTTAAAGGAAAGCTTCTCAGCAAATGCCTGTTTAGAGAAGGAACTGTTCCTTTTTTATTATCCACAAGTAACAAGAAAGAAGATTCAAAATAATCCTATTAAGCGTATTAGCCCATAGGAAAGCACTCAAGTGTTCTCTATATAAATTTGCATGTATATACAGATACAAATATATATGGAAGTAAACATATTCATTATACTGTTATACTGGCCAGCATTCTGCCTTGAATAGGTTTCATGGAATATCTATCTGCCTGCAGCCATAGCACTGTGGCGTCAGATCCCATCACATCTCAGAAGCTAAGCAGGTCGGGCCTGGTTAGTACTTGGATGAGAGACCATCTGGGAACTCCAGGTGTTGTAGGCTTGGGAGAAGGAACCAGCAACCCACTCCCAGAAAACAATCAGCCATTGAAAACCATATGAATTGCAGAGAGTCTCTGACATTAGTGTTTCATCTGTTGCGTGTAGGGTCACTATGAGTCGAACACTGACTCAATGGCACCTAACAACAACAACAACAATATGGAGTATCTGTGGAGACAATGACACCATATAATGGATTTGCTGACCCTAAGGCTTGCTAGGGGCTGGGGTTTAGCTCAGTTGGAGAGCACCTCTCTGCAGTCTCTGAGGTGCCGGGTTGGATTCCCAGCACCCCATAAATGGGAGAAGGACATGGCAATCCATTCCAGAGGCAGTCTCGAACAACAATCAGCCAAAAAACCCTTTGAGGGTAGTTTTGAGTCAGACATGACTCGATGGTACTTAACAACAACAACAACAACAACAGGCTTGCTAATTCAGAAGGCTATAGGGAGGGCCTAATGTGTGGTTTGGATATGCAAAGAGAGTTTAGGCTGAGCTACAGTTTAGATAGGGGCTAAAATTTAGCTAAATTGGTAGAGCATCACTCTGCAGTCTCTGAGGTCCCAAGTTGACTCCCAGCACCACAAAAATGGGAGAAGGATGTGGCAATCCATTCCCGAGGCAATCCCAAAACAACCAGCCATTGAAAACCCTGTGAGGGTTGCTATGAGTTGGATACAACTCAACGGCACCTAACAACAATAACAACAGTTTAAATAAGTGTAGAGCAAAGGCCCACATGTAAAGACTTGGTCCCCAAATTGGCACTATTGGGATGTGGTGGAAACATTAAGAGGTGGGGCCCAGTGAGAAATCTTTTGGTCATTGAGGGTGAGCACTTGAAGAGGACTGCGGGATGCCAGTGTCTTACTCTTTCCCTTTCTCACCATGCGGTGAGGGGATTTACTCTGCCACATGTTTCTGCCATGATGTGCTACCTCACCCAAAGCAACAAGGCCATACAATTGTGGGCTGAAACCTCTAGAACTGTGAGCCAAAATAAACCTTCTCTGTTTATAAGTTGATTCCCTCAGCTATTTGTTATAGTAGTGGAAAGCTGACCAATACACAGAGCCTCAGGGTAAAGCACCATCTTTCTAAAATAGTTCCATCTGGGACCACTATCAGCAAATATTCTGGTTGCTAACACTTCTAATGCTTTGACAGACACACATTCAGAATCTTTTACAGATACTCACCTTTATCATAAATTTTCATCATCATAAATACTAACACAAAACTATCAAGATTAATACTTGCTGCATACACAAAATTATACCTATAGGATTCCTACACTGTATTATATAATAATATAGATTAATATACTTAATTTTTTAAAAATAAAGTTGGTTATTCATATTTTTAATCTACAGGCTTACACATCCCATTGTGTCCACATCACAAAATCTCCTATCAAATTTAGAGTGAATGTTCCTGTTTTCAACTTGTTGTTGTTGTTATTGTTGTTGTTGTTAGGTACCATCGAGTCGGTATCCAACTCATAGCAACCCTACGTACAACAGGTGAAACACTATTGTTAGTGCTTCTTTACTATGCATAGGGTTTTCAATGGCTGGGTTTTTTTGGGGGAGTGGGTTGCCTGATCCTTCTCCCAAGCCTACAGCACCTGGTATTCCCAGGCGGTCTCCTATCCAAGTACTAAGCAGGCCTGACCCTGCTTAGCTTCTGAGATGTGACTGGATTGGATGCCACAGTGGTACAGCTGCAGTTATTTTCAACTTACAGAATAGAAGACAAGTTTATATTTCTTTTAAAAGATTTTCAATTCCTCTTCCTGCCACTGTTTCACTCAGCCCAGTCTCAAAAATGACCTTGGAAATTCTGCCTCACCTCAGAAGTTGTGACGCTGAAAAGAAACTATAGAAGGAGAAGGGGCTCTCAGAGAAGGACCATAATTCAGAGACACAGTAGACAGAAGTGGTAAGGGAGGCAGAGGTTCCCCTTCCAGCTCTGTGTGGACAAGTCACTTCACTATCCAATGCTTCATTTATTGAAAGCAGGGATGATGATGATGGTGGTGGTGATACCTAACTCAGGCTGTTGGAGAAAGGAAGTGCACTACAACACCTAAAGCCCTCTGAGCAGCTTGTGACTAGTAGAGCAACATGTGAGTATTGGCTAAGGTCACTACGTGAAAGTAGTATTTTAAAAGGTAAATGAAACCCATGACATTCAAATATTTCACAATCATGGTGTAAAGGATTCTCTGTTCCTAGAAATGGGGAGGGGGGAGATGGAAGGGAAGCTAAGCCATTCAGGCCAGATGGAAAAGAGTTAAAATACCTCCGGCTGCGTTGACACAGGGAACCCTCAATCTTACAGGTGCCCCCTAGGTGGCATCAGAGCATCATGCCTCAAAAAGAAACTCCAAAACAGAAAATCCAAAATTATTCAGAGACCAAGAAACTGGAAAGATGGATGGAAAATGAATTTAAAAGTGTAGCAAGAAAGGTTAAATACAAATTCCAGAATAACTCTTTCTATAGACCATGAGTCACAGGAAAATGCAGTATGGGATTGCAAAAAAAAAAAAAGGAACTTGCCTCAAAAAATAAGAGCCAGGTGATAAATGCAATTAGAGTAAGAATTATTGATAGACTATGTAGGCATTAGTATTACTGTGAAAATCTTATTACATAATAATGTATTAGTAGGAAGTAATATTAGCTTTATTTTTTACCATGTAATAACTAGTAGTTGGCATTTGCTTGTACCTGGCATGCTAAAAGATTGCAAATGCAAAGACAATGCTACATCCACCCTATGAGGATGCTATCCATGGCCTTTATTCAGCCCAAAATCATCTGCCTCAGTGACGTTTGCTACATAGCCAGCAACAGGACCAACAGAGGCAAAGTAATGCACCCACTATTGGGTGAAACTTTTCTTTATATTCGCAGATGGCTACTGAGCCCAGAAATAGAAATGACATTAGTCTTGACATGAGTTTTCATTAGATGCTTCAAAATCAAAAGATAAATTGTATCTATTCCCTCTAGTTATCTGAAGACAAAATGTCTCAGTTCCTTAGTTACCTGCTTAACAGAACCTTAATCCACTTGGCCTTAGGGGAATAATCAGTCTCACAGAAAATGTTCCAGATATATGTCTACAGATTCCTCAGACAGGCTATAAGGACCTTGGGACAAAAATGGAAAGTATCATTTGATTTCTAAATCTCCAAGATTAGTTGTGGGCCAGGATTTCAGGTTCTCTAGCTGTCAAAGCCCACACATGTCTGTCAACTTGTTGTGTTGTGGGGCTTGCATGTTGCTGTGATGCTGAAAGCTATGACCCCAGTATCTCAGATACCAGTAGGGCCACCCATGGTGGACAGGTTTCAGCTGAGCTTCCACACTAGGACAGACTAAGGAGAAGAACCAGCAGATGACTCCTGAAATAATTTGCCATTGAAAATCCTATGAAGAGCAGAGAAGCACTGTCAAATATCGTGCCCGAAAATGAGCCCCCCAGGCTGGAAAGCATTTAAGAAATGACCGGGGAAGAGTTGTCTCCTCAAAGTTCACCTTGATAATGGGAATGGAGTAAAGCCCCTGGCATCTCCATTTACTGATATGGCAAAACTCAAAATGAGAAGAAACACTGTGGCTTCAAGGATAGGCTCAAACATAAAAAGATCGTGTGCAAGGCACAGTGTTGGGTAACGTTTTGCTGTGCTGTCCATAGGGTAGCTATGAGTTGTATCTAACTTGATGGTTCCTAACAACAAGCTGTCAAGGAAGTGGAGTGCCATTTCTGAGGCTATGGAAAGGGTGCTGTGTGTTCCTCCATTATCCATTAGGACTAATTATTGACAAGTGAGAGAGAAAGACTGTTTGACATCATGTACTAACCAAAGTGCTCACAGGAAGGATTGCTCTCTTGGTCCATTGAATAACACAAGAGAGAGACAGATGGCAGTATACAGTACACCCTACTATGTAATGTATTAAATATTAATATAATATTGTGATAATGTACAATGTTGTCATTGTTGTTAGGTGCCGTTGAGTCATGTCTGACTCAGTGACACTCACAGGTTTTTCAATGGCTAATAGTTTTGGGACTGCCTTGGGAATGGATAGCCATGTCCTCCCATCTGTGTGGTGCTGGGAATCGAACCAGGGACCTCAGAAACTGCAGAGTGGTGCTCTACCGACCGAGCTAAATCCCAGCCCAATGTATAATATATAATAAAAATATAATACATGAACATGCTTCAGGAGTGGATTGCTACCTCCTTCTCTCATTTATACATATTATATAGTATACTATATATGTAGGACTGGGATTTAGCTCAGTTGGTAGAGTGCCACTCTGTAGTCTTTGAGGTCCTGGGTTTGATTCCCAGGACCACAAATAGGGGAAAAGGATGTGGCAATCCACTCCCGAGGCAATCCTGAAACAATCAGCCATTGAAAGCCCTAAAAGGTTCACTATGAGTTAGACATAACTGGATTGCACCTAATAACAACAACAACAACAATTTATATTTCTATATGTAACATATAATTCATTGTACTGGTTGCTGAGTAGCACAGTATGACTCCATGGAGGAAAACGTTTTCAAAATTCAACTTCAAGTCTTCACTTGCAAGGAAAGGATGCTAAAATTTTATTACATTGAAAATCAAAGGACCTTTTTCAAAGGAAGTGGCTATAAAAGCTCTTAGTGAACCCAGACATCAGTATTTATTTCCACTCCAACAAGAGAGAGTCAGGCTCCAAAGAAGGAAGGCAGAAGCCATGGTTCTACCTCCAAAATGAATGTTGAGTACAAAGTATTGACCCTTAACCTTTAACTGGTATTGTAGGGGTGAAAACAGACCCAGGCATTTAAATTTTCCTATTTTTTTAAAAATTTCTAATTGACCCATAAAGGTTGTTCTGTGTGATCTCATTACGTCAGGATGAGGAGGGTGCCTGACTTATGGGGCTGTAGTTCACCTATGACCCCACAATACCAGTTACATAAGCTATTTTTTTATTAGCATTATGATTTGATGATATCATTTGCATGGCCAAAAAAAAAAAAAACCCTCAACAAATACACTTAAACATGTAGTCTCTGCACAAAATTTACTTGTAAGATTTAATCCAATACAAATCTTGTATGTAATTACTGTAGAAACTAAGTACTTTACCAAAAAGAGTAAGATATATTTCCTATTTTCTATAAGTAGTTGATTTGCATATCATTTTCATATTTTATGGTTGATCCCATAAATGTTGATTTTATAATTTTAGGATCTCTACATTATAAAATGAAAAGAAATTTTTTGTTATGTTAGTTTTGTTGTTGTTAGGTGCCCAAGTCGATGTCCAACCAATAGTGACCCTATGTACAACAGACGAAAAACTATTGTCAGTGCTTCTCTGCTACTTATAGGGTTTTCAGTGGCTGATTGTTTTGTGGGAGTGGGTTGCTGGGTCCCTCTCCCAATCCTACAGCACCTACTATTCCCAGCCAGTCTTCTATCCAAGTACTAACCGGGCCCGACGCTGCTTAGCTTCTGTGATCTGACAGTATCAGATGCCACAGTGGTATGGCTACAGGCTATGTTAGTTTTAGTTTGATTTTATTGTAGTTTTTAAAACTCTTTAGAACTTCGTAAGTGCCTCAAAATTTAATATTTTGATAATTACTGTTACACAAAGAAATGTTATGTTAGTAACTTTTAAAAGGTTTCTTAGTTCAATATAACAACATAGTTAAGCCTTAAAAACAAGTATCTTAAATAATAAAAGGTTTTTGATTTAAAGTCTTGGGTGACCCCATAAAAAGATAATCATTACTAAATATGATGATACCAGTTAAGAATCACAGAATATAAAGCAACCACATCACACGTTCTGGAACATTATTTGGTTTATTTGATTTTTATAAAGTGTTAGTCTAAAGATTTTGCAGTACGGATTGCCACAAATTAAGCCATCTGCAAATTTTACATGCTGGTTGACAGCCACTGCCATAGCCAACACACCATGTGCATTGGAATAATTCAAATTAATGTGTTTCATCAACTTAGTAGAGATCATCTTCATTCCAACAAAATCCAGCCAGTCTCAGTACAAGCATGTAAATTTATGTGACTCATTTTGTAAAAGTATAGTGCTTCCAAATATTTCCATTCATGGCATGTCCAATACAGAATTGGAGAAAAGATGAAAATAAAGGCAGCTTTAAAAGCTATCAGTAAACACTACTGAGTAGATCCATAACTGCCAAAGTTAATAGCTATAGGTCTTCCCTACTCTTTGAGATTTTCCATGTATTTTCTATTGGAGAGGATAAATTTTGTATATATTGAAAGCTACAGATTTCTCAATCACCTTTTAGGTATTTCCCCTTATCCTTTAGAATCATAGCATGATATGTGTCAACAAGCATGTTCATGGCTCCTTGTTTCGAAAATTTAAGTGTATACTATTTCATTGATTTCTTTGTCTTACCTTATATCAATATCATCCTATCTTGATATGGGAGAAGGATATGGCAGCCCACTCCCAAAACAATCTTGGAACAACCAGCTATTGAAAAGCCTCTGAATAGCAGAGAAGCACTGACATAGTGTCAGGCATGGCACAGTATGGAGGAATGTTTCCTTCTGTTGTACATAGGGTTGCTCTGAGTCATATCTGACTCGATGACACCTAACAACAACTGTCTTGATAACTAACCTTATAGTAAGTCTTGATGTCAGCTGGTGAAATCCTCCAATTTTATTCCTATTTTAGCTATGCTAAATCCTATATGTTTCCACTTAAATTTTAGGATTGGTTTATAATTTCACTTTTAAATAATTAATTGGTATAGCTTTGAATCTATAGATTCATTTGGAAAAAAATGCTGTGTTAAATATTGTCCCCAAATCCACGAAATAGTATATCTTTCCACTTACTTAAGATTTTTAATTTGTCTCAGTAATATATTTATTTTTCAGTGAGTAGATAGTTCATGTCTCATAGTATTTATTCACAAGAATTTTATCATTTTTGGTAAGTTTATAAATGAATATTTAAAAATTTCATTTTCTACTTTTGCTATTAATATATAAAAATGCATTTGTTTTTATATAGTGAAGTTGTATCCTGAGGCCTTGATGAATTAATTTACAAGACTTAGCAGTGTCTTTATGGATGTCTTAGGATTTTCTACATAATCATGTCTGCTATGACTAGAGATGGTTTCACATCTTCCTATCTGATATTACGCCTTTTACTTCTTTCTTGACTAATTACAATGGGTAAGGACTCTAGGACAATGCTAAATAGAAGCTTAGGAAGAAAACATATTTGCCTTATTTCTACTCTTTAGGGTAGGAAAAATTCACTCTCTCAACATTAATATGATAGGCTTTCTTGTTTATGGCCTTTATGAGGTTGAAGATGTTCTCTTTAGTCCTAGCTTGCTGAGAACTTTTATCATAAATGGATGTTGGATTTTATAAAATGCCTTTTCTCTATTATGATGACTTTTTTTTCTGTTTCTCCTGTATTTTGTTAAATGGTAAACCACACTGATTGATTTTCAAATGTCAAACCATTTTTGGCATAAACCTTTAATGGAGTCATGTCCCATGGCTTCAATTCAGCAACTCAGTAGCCCGAGGAAGAAGAATCACTAGATCAAGGCTAGAGGCAGCCTATACAACTTAATGAGACTCTATCTCAAAATGAAAGATAAATGTTAAAAAAAAAAGATGGGGGGTGTAGCTGAGTGATAGCGTACTTGCCTAGCATTAGCAAGACCCTGAGTCAATCCCCCAGTACTGGATAAAAAACCCTCATTGGTCAAGATGCATTATTATTTTATATATTTCTTGATTCTATTTATTAACACTCTGCTGGGAAGTTTTGCATCTCTGTTCACTATGGACACTGGTCTATAATTTTTATATTCTGTATTGTTTTTCTCAGGTTTTGTTCTCAGGGTGACACTCTTTGCATAAAATGGTTGGAAACTCTGACACCACCACCACCCCTTTATTGTTAAAAGCATAAGTGTTGATTTGGTATTTCTTCTATAAATATATGATAGAATTCACTAGTGTAATCAGCTCTTCTTGCAGGATGGTTTTTGACAATGAATTCATTTTATTTAATAGCTATTGGTATTTAGATTTTCTATTTCATCATGAGTCAGTTTCTGTTTTGTTTTTCCTTGTTGGATTGCTTGTTTGTTTGTTTTTGAGACAAGGTCTCATAACTAAGGCTGGCCTCCTACTTGGGATCCTCCTGCCTCAGGCTCCTGAATACAGAATTCTAGGATTAAGGGCATGCACCACCATACCCAGCTGTAAGTCAGTTTTGACATGTCAGTTTTAGTCTTCTGAGAAGCAGACCCTGGGATGTAGTTTTGAGAGCAAGAAGTTTATTGGGAGATTGGGCAATGCCTGAAGAAGATAGTGGAAAGAAAGCAAGATTTGGTGTGGAAGGCTTGCAGACCCTGAGGCCAGTCTGATGTCTGTGAGAGGAAAGGGGGAGAGGAATTCGATGCAGGCCTGAAAAAGCTTCAGTCAACTAATGGAAAATGTTAGAAAAACACTGCCTGTTAGAGGAGCTCCACATGAGCAGAAATGATTAGGCTCTGGCACACCCAACATGCTCACTGAATGGAGGCATCTTGAAAACAGTACAGCCCTAATTTAAAAGCTAATGTGGATCCTGAATGTTTTGTAGCTGGAAATTATCAGCTAACAACACTCCTCATATTCTGGGATGTAGCTCAATTGGTAGAGTGCTGCTCTGCAGTCCCTGAGGTCCTCAGTTAGATTCCTAGCACTACAACAACGGGAGAAGGACATGGCATTCCACTCCCAAGGCAATCCAAAAACAATCAGCCACTGAAAACCCTGTGAGAGTCACTGAGTCAGACAAAACTTGATGGCACCTAACAACAACACTCCTTATGGCTGAGTAACAAGTTTTTTCTTGGAGGGAGATCAAAGCCATCAGTTTCCACAGCTGAGGCATTTGGTAACTTCTGCTTCCCCAGGGCCTGTCCATTTCATCTAAAACTTAAATTTTACTAACAAAATTATTCACAATATTCCTTTATTTTGTTTTTAATGTCAATAGGATCCATACTCCTAGTGTGGACGTTTGGGTTTCTCTTCTTTTTATACTAAAAATACTTGTAAATAATTAAATTTTGGCCTTTAATTTTCTCTTTGTCTCTTTTATACTTCATTGATTGATCTTACGTTTATTCTCTTTTTTCTACTTACTCAGTTCATGTTTTTTACATAACTTCTTAAGTAGAAGTTTAGACCATCTATATTTTTTTAATCTTTCTTTGCTAACACAAGCATTTAAGCCTATAAATGTCCTTCTAATCATTGTGTTAGCTGCATCCACAAATTTTGGTGTGATGTATTTTCATCATTATTCACTTAAACATATTTTGTAATTTCAAATTGGCTATTCCTTGACTCTAGAGTCATAAAGATGTGTGTTTTCTAATTGCCAAACATCTGGGGACTTTCTTCTATTTAACCACTGATGATTTCTAATCTAATTTCCTTGTGATCAAAAAGGAAAATCTGTATAATTTCAATCACTTGAAAATTCTTCACATTTGCTACAGTCCAGCACATGGTCTACCTTGACAAACATTCCATGTGCACTTGATATGTATTCTGCTATTGTTAACTATGATGCTCTATATAACAATTAAGACTGATTTTTAATAGTGTTAAGTATTCTATATCCTTACTGATTTTGCCTAGTTTTCCTATCAGTTTGAAGACAGTGGTGCTAAAATCTTCAATTGAAACAATTGGTTGGTCTACTTTTCTTCTTACTGTCAGTTTCTGTTTCATATATTTTGAAGCCTTATTACTAGGTACACATATATTTAACATTTTATGCTTTCCTAATGAGTTGATCATTCATTATTAATTATCCCTCTTTTTTCTGATAATGTCTTCAAGTTTTATTTTTGCCTAATATTAATAAAATTGCTCAACTGTTTTACTATTAGCATTTGCATGGTATATGGTTTCCATCCTTTTGCTTTCAAGCTACCTGTGCCCTTGTATTTGTTTTAAACATAGGGTCTGAGGTCTTGACTTTTATTTTTTTAATCAGTCAATCTAAGCCTTTTACCTAAAATGCTTAGTCCATTTACATTTAATGTATTGAAATGACTAAAGTTATTTTTTTTCTATTTGTGCCAACTATGTTTTGTGTGCTATTTCTTTTTTACCACCTTCTTTGATTAATCAAATATTTTTAGTAGTTCAAATTTAATTCCTCTTTGGATTTTGACCTACACTTATTTGCATAATTTTTAGTTGGGACAATCTGCACCATTAACATACTAATGTCTACTTAAAGGGAAGAATGTACAATAGAAAGCTTGCCTAGTGTAGTTTCTTTCATACCCTTATTCTTGTACTTATATTGTCATGTATTTTACATGTATATATGTTGTTGTTAGGTGCCTTTGAGTCAGGTCTCATACAGCAACCCTCTTTGACTCACAGCAACCCTCTTTGACTCATAGCAACCCTTACAGCGTTCTCAATGACTGATTATTTTTGGATTGTTTTGGGAGTGAACTACCATATCCTTCTTTTGTGTGTGTGTGAGATGCTAAGGATTGAACCCAGGGCCTCAGAAAGCACAGAGAAACACTCTACTAACTGAGCTATATATGTCTTTTAAAGAAGTCTGAACAATAAGGCGAAAACTGTTTTATTTTTATAGTTTTCCATTTACTATTATTTCCAGTGTTCTTCACACTTTCCTAAGGAAGCCAACTTCTACCTAGTATCAATCTGAAAAATTTGCTTCATATTTCTTGCTATGTATGTCTGCTGACAGTGAACTGTCTTAGTTTTCCCTTTTGTAAAAGTGTTCCTAGTTAACCTTTATTTCCAGAGATAATTTTATTGGATACAGAATTCTGCATTGATAAAATGCTGTTTGTTTGCTTCAGTATTCTTAAGATGTTGCCTTTGCTGGGAATGGTGGTGCACATCTGTAATTCCAGCAACTTGAGAGGTGGGGGCAGGAGAATCACAGGTTCCAAGCCAGAGGCATTCTGCACAACTTGTGAGACCTTGTCTCAATTTAAAAAGTTAAAAAGGGGCTGGTTTTGCAACTCAGTGGCAGAGCACTTGCAAAGCATGTGGGAGGGCCTGGTTCAGTCCCTAAGTACCACAAAAACAAACAAACAAACAAACAAACAAAATGTGCCCTCTTGCCTCCATTATTTCTAATGAGAAATGAAACTTCACTCTTAGTTTTGCTCTTGTAATATAATAAGTGGGGCTGGGATTTAGCTCAGTTGGTACAGTGCCACTCTGCAGTTTCTGAGGTCCTGGGTTCGATTCCTAGCACTGCAAACATGGGAGAAGGACATGGCAATCCACTTTCGAGGCAATCCGGAAACAATCAGCCATTGAAAACCCTAAGAGGGCCGGGTGCAGTGGCGCACACCTGTAATCCCAGAGGCTTGGGAGGAGGAGGAGGGAGGATTGCAAGTTCGAGACCAGTGGCAGTTTGCATAACTTAGTGAGACCCTGTCTCAAAAACTAAAAAAATGGACTGAGGGTGCAGCTCAGTGGTCCAGCACTTGCAGAGCATGCAGGCGCGAGGCCCTGGGTTCAACTCCCAGTACCACAAAAAAAAAAAAAAGAAAAGAAAAAAAAAAAAGAAAACCATAAGAGGGTTGTTATGAGTCAGAAATGACTAGACAGCACCTAACAACAAAAACAATATAATAAGTTTTCTCTGGCTGCCTTCATGGTATTCAATCTTTGAATTTCAGAAATTTGAATAGTATGTTCTTAAGTATAGTTTTCTTTATAGTTATCCTTTTTGGGATTCACAGCGCTTCTCAGATCTGTAATTTCATGTATTTCAAAATTTCTTAAAGTTTTCTATAATTATTTCCTCAAATATTTATCTGTAACATTCTCATTCTTCTCCCTTTGTAACTCCAGGTAAATGTATTTAAATCACTTGTAATTATCTCAAAGGCCAAGTATTTGCTATTCATTTTATCTATTTTTCAGATTGGGTAATTTGTGCAAATATAACTTTAGAGCTACTGTATCTTCTGCCATCTTCAATCCTCATACAGTGAATTTTTCGTCTTAACTATTATACTTTTCAGTTTTATAATTTACTTTTTTTTATGTTTTTCCTTTCTTTGTAAGGTCTTTCTAACTATGCATTCATCATACTGATACGTTTCTTCTTCCTTTAGCACACTTTAAAAGTTGTTTAAAATTTTTATCTGCTAATCTCAACTCCTGAGTCATCTGAGGGTCAGTTTCTATTACCAGAGTTTTTTGCCCTTATCTATGGTTATTCTTTCCTATTTCTTTACATATATACATATAATGTTGTTGTTGTTGTTGTTGTTGTTATTGTTAGGTGCCTTCAAGTTGGTTCTGACACATACCAACCCTCATAGGGTTTTCAATGGTTGATTGTTTCAGGATTGCTTCAGGAGTAGATTGCTATGTCCTTCTCCCATTTTTGCTGTGGTGGGGACCCAACCCGGGTCCTTAGAGAGTATGGGGTAGCACTCCACCAACTAAGCTAAGCCCCAGCCCACCTTCACATATGTAGTACCTTTTTACTATTGAACACTGGCATTGTAAATAAAACATTGTCAAGGCTTGGCATTCAGTTTTGTTGCTCTAAAGAGTGTTGATTTTTGTTCTAGCAGTTTGTTAGCCAAAATCTAAATTCTGTAGTGACTAACAGCTCACATCACTTCTCAGTTCTTTCAGTTTCCAGTCAATGTTTTTACCAAGCCCTCTGTGGTTTCCACAAACACATGTCCATTTATATTTTACTGATGAGTGATGCATTTTAAGTAGAATTATATACAGATGGAGGGTCTCACACAATCTCATCTTGCTTTCATTCATGGATCTCCCTAATTATCTAGCTGCTCTGCCAGCCTCAAACTATCAACTTACTAATACTGGGGCTAACTGCTACCTTATGTTAACTGGATCAGCAGGTGCTGTCAGGTAAAAAGTAGCAAACACACCAATCTAACACAAGGCCCATCTCTTTTCTGAAGGCTTGACTTCTCTGTACTTTCTACATGTTTTGGGTTACTATCTAGTACTTTCAAATAGTTGTTTTTAGATATTTTAGTAACAATATTTTATTCAGATTTTATACATTTGATCTGTGTCAGTCCGATTACATCCCTTTGTCATCAGCAAAACCAGAGCCCTGATCACTGATTTTTGTGCATGATTGATAAGAGCAAATTATGGACTGTAGACAAATGGCTCAGCATCCCTTACATCCCTAAAGAAGAAAACTTTTGGCTGGTAAAGTTTTAAGAAATTATTCTGACTTCAGATCCCAATTTCTTCTACACCAGCAAATTGTATGGGGCTGATGGAGAAAGAAAAAATGTCTTCATCCCAGTGGCAACATATGTTTTTAACTTCTGCATCAAAGAAGTAATGCTAATTGTACTAATCGTGTGTGGTGGATATAAGTGTGGGTTAGAAGTAATGAGAATAAACATTGAGATAGTGCACAGAACAGATTAAATGCTCATAAAGATCAGTTCTACTGGCTTTCCTATGTGTTTCTAGTATATTAAAAATACATGTGAAAATAAAATTTAAGAATCTTTACTCTAGAAACCCATTATCACTTCCATTTTATTAGAATTTAATATACAGAAGAGTTCTTGTAACTAATATTCTTCCTATGTGTGAAGAGTAGGGAGAAATATATTATGTGAGCTCAGTGTTATACTATAGTGATAAGGACTTTGAGGGTTTAAAAATGAGGCCTATATTTTGAAAAGCTGTTCAGTCTTCTTTCTCAAACTGAAATTATCTGCTTAATATCTTGGTGCCACAGAAATGTGTTCAGTCTACTTTAAAGAGTTTATTAGACCATATTTGGATTCTCCCTGGTTAGTGGATAAGAAAGTCACTCAAGGAGGAAACTCTAAGAAAGCAGTCTGAGATCTCCAGACACAATTATCATCCAGTTGACTTAATACATAGGTGACTGAGCAGTTTCTCAGAGCCAAAATAATTTTCATTCCATAGATCAATCCTAAATATATTTAAGTGTAGATCTTTTGCTTTCTGAACCTTTGAGAAAAATCAAAGAATTTTAACTCTGAATATAACATAGGCCATAGAAAAGAGAGTTTTGTTTAAAATAATATATAAAATTATGTCGAGCATTGTTCCAACAGAAGTGCACCAATACTGATGTGATCTTTTAGTGGTAGTGGACACAAAATACTTTCTGTTGCGAAGTAAAAATAAAAGGAAATAACTTAAAAAAAAAACATGTTTACAAGAACACCACAGACAAAGGGGAAAGGAAAAAACTCACTTACTAAAAATACCTGAATATATGCTTAAAAAATTAGTCAGAGGACAGGCTTTAGTTATAAAGACAACAAAGAAGTATTACATCACAATATAATTTGATCACATATTCTTACCAGGGCTTCATAATCTTCTGCAATTTCTGGTATCGTCTGCAAAATTTAAAAACAACCACATGAGGATCAGGTTGGAAAGAAAAGATTTTTACACAATGAACGTATCTTGAAGAAAACTTAGCATTAGATATAGGATAGATTAACTGCTACCAAATAAAGGCATTTTATCCATTTCAAAACACCATTCAAGGTAATAAATTAGTATTTTTTAATGACAAGAAGCAACAAAAAGATTAGAATTCAGGATTAAATCACCTACACCAACCATTGCCTTTGCTTCGGAGGAAAGACAAACCCTCCATTTGAGAACAGAATGAATCTACATTCAACTGGGGTAAACCCCAAGGTTGAGAATACGTGAGTTTGCAATGAGAAAATTTGTGCCAAGGCCTACCAGACTATGGAGAAATAACTCATTATCTTCCTTCAGTAAAACATTCACTGATTGTACTTTTATCTTGAGAGAACGTGTGTTTCCCCTGAAGGAAGACAGCAATGTCTGTAATGAGACCTTGCGATTGTGTAGGACACCAAGACTGGAAGGCAGATGAGGCCTGCAGCAGGCAAACCTGGCTGCAACAAAAGACAACTGTGCTATTTGTTTGTTTGTTTGTCTGTTTGGAGACAGAGTCTCACTATATAGCCTGGAACCCACCATGTTCCTGCTGAATCCTCTGAAGTGCTGGGATTCCAGGCGTGCACCACGACACTGTGATACTGGCATAGCATCAGGCCTGCATGGTACAGGTACTCAATAAATGGTTGACGAATGGTTTTGCTCTTCAGGAGAAATTCAGCTGTACACTCTAAACCTCATGAAATATAACCCCTTCAGAAACCCAGATGGCCACATGAAGACTAGAATCTAATCATCAGCAATAGGCGGGTAAGAGATGCATAAGGAGTTTTTCCTCTTCCTCTTCCCTTCCCTCTCCCTTGACTGCCTTTCTTTAAAAAAGAAAAAAATGAAATGAAATTACTTTCCTTCCTTCATCAAAAAGCCATTGGCAGAATGAAAGAAATAGGGGGAAGCAGGTCTGAGCAGAAGCTGGGGACTTTTGCAAAGGACAAGTGCAACTTTTCACTAAAGATAACCAGGGATCCTTGGAGAAATGGCTCATGTCAGAGCCAAAGCAAGGAAAGACCTACTTAAACTAGAAAGTAAAGAAATGCTCCAAATGTGACGGGAGACAGGTCAAAATGACCCAAAAACAGTTTGAAGAAACTCCCATGGGCCATGTCTGGGGAAAAATAGTATCCCAATAAATAACAACAGTGATGAATGATTGCCCACTGAGTAAAATACGATCAAATGAGTCCATGTGGCCACACAGAGCATGTGACTTAAAATTTAAAGGCAAAAACCTTTGGGACAAAACACAGGAATTTGATTTGCACCATATTCCAATTCATATGGTGCCACTATTCCCACCATGGCCAATTTAAAATACCAAGACGAACCCAGCATGGTGGTGCACACCTGTAATCCCAGCAACTTGGGAGGCAGAGGCAGGAGGATCACAAGTTCAAGCCTACAAGTTCAAGCAGCTCACATAACTTAGCAAGACTCTGTCTCATAATAAAAAAAAAAAAAATTAAAGGGGCTGGGAGTGCAGCTCAATGGCAGAGAGTTTGCAAAATATGTTCAAGGCCTTGGGTGCAATCCCCAAGTACCACAAAAGTAATAAAATAAGATAAAATACAAAATAAAATAAAATAAAATATCAACATGAGACTAGTAAGCTCTGAGCTGGAAAGAATAGCGTGAAAGTGCCTATGAGCCTGCTCTCGCACCCCACTGGAAACCTACATAAAAATGAGGAAATAAATAAGGAGAACATAAAGCTCTTCCTACAGAAGAAAGGCAACTAGTTAAGGTAAAAAGAATGACAGCATTGGAACATGGTCTTTTTGGTCAGCTTAGGCTACATAGTGAGACAAGGGGAACAGGGAGAGAAGGAAGGGAGGGAAGGAAAGGAGGGAAGGAGGAAAGGAGGGAAGAAAGGAAGGAAGGAAGGAAGAGAAGAAGGAAAGGAGGAAGAGAGGGAGGGAATGAGGACAGAAGGAAGGAATTCTCCTTTGGAAATCATCACAGCCATAAGTAATTCAGATAAGAAACCACAATGCCAAAACTGGTGGAGAAAATTGGAGTAGAGAATTAGACTTCACATGGTTCCAAATTATTTATGAATGAATTACAAAGGCAGGAGGCGATGTTGCAGTAAAGATAGCTGGAAGATGTTCCTAATCAAGTGCTCAAAGTTAACATGACCAATAAGACAAAGAGACAACATATGCTAACAACAGGATGCAATAGCAGGAAACAACAACAACAAAAAAAACCACAGGCATTTGTGGTGGCCCAGCCAAAAATATATAATATGCATCTA
This sequence comes from Pedetes capensis, assembly GCA_007922755.1. NCBI lineage: Eukaryota > Metazoa > Chordata > Mammalia > Rodentia > Pedetidae > Pedetes > Pedetes capensis. Next base: position 19,587 of record VMDO01012989.1, on the reverse strand, counting down.
GTCAGTCATGAGAATGGTTAGACAAACCTGTTGCAAAACATGGGTACACTTCCATGAAAAACCATGCAGTGTCTATAACATGATTTGAGCCCTGCTGTCTTTGAGTTGGTTTACAACTCTTTGCCACCTTTTAGTAACTCATGGATATATCTACTTTTTGTCCTGTCTGGCAGTGATTTAATTGGCTTCCTCCCTGCTAGTGGAAAATCAGTTTGACCTCCATTAGCAAGTCCTCTCAACATTCCTTTGCTCCATACAAATTTGTGCTCTGTTCCCCTTTCCTTTGAAATGATGATAACATCTGCTTGGTTCCTTCATATCGTATGGGTAAAATAAATTCTTTTAACATATGTTCATTTGTGTACCTGCATGAGAGTCATAAATTTACCTTTTTCTGAAAATTATCTTTAGAAAGTTGCCTTTTAACCAACTCAATTTGAAAATAGTATACCAAATTGCTAACTTATAATGTTTTTAGAAAGTTAAAGTCATGTGATAAGGGAATGGCTGTGGAATAGTTCCAGATGGGAGGGGCCTGGAAGAAGACAGGACAAGTGGGTGGAAGATGTCACCTGGAGCTAGACCCCTTAGATCAAAAGATACAAGTGGGACAACTGGGTAAACACGAATGGGGTCCTTAAGTGAAGAACCAAAGTAGTTCTCTGTTACACTCTTGCAACTTTTCTGTGAGTTTGAAACTGTTAGGAAATAAAATGTGTGTGCATGTATGTGTGTGCCTGTACACCAATAATACTTTAAGCAACCACTGCAAAGTTTCAAAATAGCATTGTGACCTGGGGCTTGACAGTCTTTAGGTTTTGCATGTAATCCATCTCCTCCAGCACCCCGCCTGGAGAGTCTTCCTTCACCTGAGTGCAGACAAACCAGGGCTGAGTCACTGCGTCCCACATCTCAACATCTATATCTTCACTTTGGATTCATTAGTTGTTGCCATTAGTTGCCCAATGTTGTCATTAGTTGCCGACCAGTGGTCTCTGACTCATAGTGACCCACATAGGGTTTTCAATGGCTGATTGTTTCAGGATTGCCTTGGGAGTGGATTGCTACGTCCTTCTCCCATTTTTGCTGTGCTGGGAATCAAACCCGGGACCTCAGAGACTGCAGAGCGGTGCTCTACCAACTCAGCTAAATCCCAGCCCTTTTGGCTTCAGATTATGTAAAAGGAAAAGGGAAATTTTTATTGTGATGTTTGTCTGTTGTCCTGACTGAGATACTCTCTCTCTACCCCAGTATATCTATGTTTCTTTTAATTTTACAGAAACGTGAGTACAAGAGAAATTGCTTATGGAAAGGCTCAGGTTTCATGGTGGCGAGAAATCTCTTGCCCCAGCCCAAGGAATGCCATTCTTTGCAGCAGCAGAAGATAATCTCTTCTTTAAACTGTCTGTGCATCCTTCTCATTTCCATGACTAGTGAGAGGAACAAAGACAGGAAAAGAAAGCAAAGGGGATTGGGGAGGGGGTAGACTTTATTTAAGGAATTTTCTGTAGCATGCCCCAGAAGGTTGGCCTCTTGGGGCTTTGTGATACAAATTCCTGGCAGGACCCCACAAGGCCTGTTCCAGTTGGGACTCCCCTTGCTATGCAGACAGCATACTAAAAAGAGAAAAAAGAAAAGAAAAAGGCAGAGGGAGTTGGAAGACTCAACAGCCCTCACAGCAGCTGGGGCTGACTGCATGGGCCACGTGGAGCAGCTTCCTTTGGCCTCAGTCTGGGAGCTGCTTGCTGCTCCCTGTGGCCTCTGCATCAGTGAAATGCAAGCCTTGCATGGTGAACCGGGCTTTGCTTCTAGGCAGTGAGTAGACTGATCCATTTGACTGGACTTGACTTCCCAAAACAGCTGGGCTCATGAAGACACACCAAGTTCTCAGAAGCAGCCATACCAGTGAGCTGAAGCTGGCAACCCATGACTATGGAGGTTATGTTCCTTTCAAAAGAGTAATTCATCTTTTTTTTTTTTGAAATTTTTAATGTACACCTTAATATGATTCATTCTGACATGCTCTTCATTGTGACATTTCCATATATGCATTTTGTTGTACATTACACAGCTAAGTTCCCCCTAACCCTCTTGTGAACTTACTCCCCCCATCCCACCCCCCACCAAAGACTTCTCTTCCATTTGCTTGTCTTTTTATGACAATATTTTTCTATATATCCTTGGGTTCCAATTAGGTTTAAGATTGAAACTTTTTCTGTAGTGAATTTTTTTTTTTACATTGTCAGTCCTATTACATGAATTTTCTAGTCCATCTATATTAATACCATTCTTAGGTATTATTGGTGTTATTATAATTATTTCCAGGACTATTAAAGTTGGGTTGTTCACCCTGAGGTCACCCCCTCCCCCATTCCTCATTCCTCCTGTTCCTCCTCTCCCCCCTCACCTCTCTCAGGATTTCCTCCCTTTGCTAGATCCCTCCCTCCTTCTTTTGCGTTCCCCAAATTGTCCCTTCTCCACTAGGTCAACTTTAGCTTTCTTTTGTTTTTTGTTTTTCTTTGTGTTTTAATTATGTTCCAACCTCTGCATAGGATTTTTTCCTTCTTATAATTTTGATTCAGTAATTCATCTTTTGTGTGAAGAGAAACTTTACTGGAATGGTCACACAGAGACGAAGCTGGCATTCACATCATTGTATATTCCATACACACCTCCTTCCACTCCTCACACTCCTAGCCCAGCAGCAGGAATCCTGCTCAGCACTCAAGATACACTTGGCTAAGTGAATAAGATTTACAAATCCATTCTCAGGGGTGGGTGCTAAGCACGGTCAAGGCTACTGTGTTGCTCACTGCACACCATTCAAGTCATATGTCATTTTTGACAACACCCAGAAAGTGAAATCAGCTCTGGGTCAGGTAAAGGAAAACAACTGGAATAGTGAAGTTTAATCAAAGCCTGTTCCTGGGTTGTAATGATAACAGTTTTATGTATGCATCCACACACATGACACACATACACATGTCATCAGCCTGACTTCCTCATCAGTGTCATAGGTATGGCAAAGTGGGGAGGTGACTATTTATTTACGTAATGAATGTTGTTTATTTTGAAGAAAATTACATAAGGTCTTTCCTTATCATGAAAAGGATTATGAAACTCCACTGTTCCTAACACAGCCAAATTTTGGAGAAGTGACCTCAACTAGCAAATAAATCAGCACTTATAAACTCTCTAGCTTAGTGAGAACTCCTCAAATACCTCACTGCTTTTTTTTCCTAGGAAAACTAGAAAACCTGTGGAGTGCCAGCCCACTATTGACCAGGGTATTGGATTCAGACATACTCCCATGTGAATGATAACGTATAAATTAACAAAGTCCAGCAAGCTATGGAGCTATTCTTATTTAAAACAGCTTTAGAATGTATCTCTGAGTCAGGAATAATTTAAACAGTCATAGATTTTCAAGGAAAATGGTTAGAGAATATTCAGAACAAAAAACAACTTGAAAATGATATAAATGTCCTACAATAAGAGAATTTTGTTGTTGTTGTTAGGTGCCATTGAGTTGTATTGGACTCATAGTGACCCTTATAAGGTTTTCAATGGCTGACTGTTTTGGGATTGCCTTGGGAGTGGATTTCTATATCCTTCTCCCATTTTTGCAGTGCTGGGAATCAAACTTGGCACCTCAGAGACTGCAGAGCAGTGCTCTACCATCCGAGCTAAATCCCAGCCCTAATAAGAGAATGGTTAAGTATATTGTGCACATTCTTCAAATTATATCATATTGCGTATCAACTGTACCTCAAAAAAGCTGTACAAATGAAATAATATGCAGGCAACCACAATGATGGGAGGAATAATAGTGAATGACATGGAAATACAGTTAGGTACAAAAACTAAGTTTTGAAGAGCATGAGTGTTACAGTATAAGTAATAATTACTATTATTTCTAGTCTTATGAAGAATATATACAGAGGTGAGGAGTGAGAATTCAGAAGACGAGTCCCTGCTAGGATTTGAAATGTTGAGGCCAAGGAGGGAATTCCCCTCAGTCCAAGATAATACCCTCTGACCAACCTAATCTACAGAGTTTTTCTCATCTTTTATTTAGAATTTATCTTATCTACTGGTCCATTAAAAGACCAGTTCTTCCACTGAGAAGTTAAGAAGAACTTTTGGAAAATCAAACATTTTTTCGTTTCAGTTTAGCCAAACTGTAAACAAACCCACTTTTTCTTTATCCATCTATGTTTTTTAAACTTCTTTCCTGCAGCAGACTCAGAGCCTAGTGCCTAGCTACATGAGTATAATTCTATTTTTATAAATATTGTGCATATGTGTGTATTTAAAATAATATAAAAAATACATACACTAAGATATTCAAAGTGGTTGCCTGTGAAAGTATCTATTACAAAGGATCCCTATTTTTTTCCTTTTGCTTATTTACCTATTTTGAACAATAAATAGGATTTTTGATTTATGATTTACTATTTATTTTTTGACTTATGATTTTATGATTTATGAAAGTGAATTTTAAAAGGCTAAGCTCTTTGGGGGGGCTGGGATTTAGCTCAGTTGGTAGAGTGCCGCTCTGCAGTCTCTGAGGTCCTGAGTTCGACTCCCAGCACCACAAAAATGGGAGAAGGACGTGGCAACACACTCCCAAGGCAATCTGGAAACAGTCAGCCATTGAAAACCCTATAAGGGTCGCTGTGAGTCGGACATGACTCGACGGCACCTAACAACAACAACAAGCTCTTTGGGGATACCTGAAATGTACGTTTATCACTCTTGACTTTTCTACCTGTGGTGGTGCTGCAGTTTACTCTTATACCAAAGGTGCCATTTTCCCATCAAGTTACCAAACAGGAAGGAAACTGTAAGAGCCCTGACCTTTGTCCTTGGAAACCCCGGGCCCCCACCTCATGTTCTCTTCCCCCAGTGATGACTGATTATTGAACAAGGGAAGGGGAGAGTCAGCTGCCCAACTGCCTGTATGCATGGAAGCACACATGAAGACCACAGAACAGACTCATTCACTACGGTGGACTTAGAGTCACAGGTGTGATCTTCACTCTTTCAAATAAAATCAAATATGTCACTTCTGAAAATCTTAGGATTACCATTTTTTTTCAGTACTGGGGGTTGAACCCAGGACCGCGCACCTGCATGCTTTGCAAGTGCTGGACCACTGAGCTGCACCCCCAGGCCACTTTTTTTTCACTTTTTGAGACAGGGTCTTGCTAAATTACGCAGACTGCCTCTGGTCTCGAAATTGCGATCCTTCTGCCTCTGCCCCCTGAGCTGTTGGGATTACATGCATGTGTCACCACACTCAGCTAGGATTACCATTCTTTTAACTTAAATTTTTTTAACACTCTCCACTCCTTAATACTCCCATGTTTCCCATGACTCTATTTGCAACCTCATCTTTTCCTGTCACAAACTAGGAATAGACTTTCTGAATTCCTCAAGGAATAGAAAAATTAAATGCAGTGTTTAAACCTTGTGCTCTGTCCAAATCACGTTTACCTGTTCCTCCTTGTTGCTAATTTTGGCCCCTGGCCTCTCCGAGTGCCAGCTACAAAGAAACCTTGAAGCACCCAGCCTCAGGGAATGACAAGCAAGCGAGAAATCTCTGAATCTCATTATTACTAAAAATCAGGAAGAAAATTTAAGCTATGTTTCTTCAGTGTTTCCTAAAACTTTCCACAGGTCCAGGCTTGGAAACCTCCACCATCCCCCGCGTGAAGCCTGCCCAGGAGTCGTGACTAAATGCCTTCCCAATTGCCAGTTAGTTAATTTGTGCACTTTCTTTTCTGAAGGTTCCCCAGTAGTTAATTAAAATCTTGCTATAAGTTTGAGAACTCAAGTTTCCTTTAATAAAAACATCCTTATCTCTTCTTTTTAATTTGAGGAAAAAAATCTGAAAAATACCTGGGGATCAAATAAGCCACCTTTTAGAAAGGGATGTAAGGCCAACAAAAGGGAAGAAAGAGGCCATGGGGCTCCTACTCCCAAAAGCAGCATAACTTTGAACTTATGTAAAACAGTGAGTGGACCTCAGAAGGGATCCAGAGCAATGTCACCCTTTCCTAGAAACATAGTGTGACAGGAAAGTATAAGAGAAAAATGTAACCTAGAATCTGTTCAAGATCTGGTCTTGCATTCTCTCTGCGTGACCCACAGATGTATGTGTGAAACTGCAATGGCTTACTGATTATGACAAATAGGTCAAACATCAATGAGCATGATAATCTTGTAAAAATAAAAAGAATTCAGTTGCTATGTTTCATATAAAGAGCATTCAATATTGACATTTGCTTACACTGTACATGTACAACATGGAGATATGATTGAGAACTGCTGGTCACAATCCAGGGTCTATTGGATGCTGCTTCTTTTGGGCAGCTCCATGTGTTAGGATAAGTTACAGAATAAGGCAATAGGACTGATGAAAATAAGAATATTAGCACAACAAATATATGTCATCAGTTTATACTCTTTTTTTTCTTTTAAAACCAAAGTGGTTGTGGCCTTTTGATGGGTATTGCTGGTTGAACTGTGTTCTCAAAATCCATATGTTGAAGGTCTAACCTCCACTACTTCAGGATAGGACTGTATTTAGAGAGAAGGCCTTTACTGGTATTTGAAGGTTGAACCCAGGGGCCTCATACATACATATTTTGCAAGCACTGTACCACTGGGCTGCAACAGGTGATTATGTTAAAATGAGGCCCTGTGGGTGGTCTCTAATACAACTTGACTGGTATCCATATGAAAGAGGCAAGTTTGTACACACAGAACACCAGTATGTGAAGGCATACAGGAAAAATTAGGTGAAGACCCAGGAGAAGGGGTCATCTGCAAGCCAAGGGGAGACTGACACCTCCATCTTGAGCTTCGAGCCTTCAGAACAGTGAGAAGAAAGTCTAGAGTTTAAGCCTCTAGTCTGTGGTATTGTGTTATGCAGTCTCAGCAGACTAATGCAATGAGAAATGGAGAAAAAGAAGTTTCTAGCAAAATATCAAAATGCACACCTTCATTGTCAAAATGCACACTGGCTGGCCTCGGCGGTACTGAGCTCTGCCACAGCCCCATGCTCACGGCACAACACATGGATCCCTGCTTTTGGCGTCTTTACTCTTATAATTGTAATTATTACTGCCATTCAGGTAAATTCAGAAGCATTTACACAACGTTGCTGTGAACATTCTTGTGCTCAAGCCTCTGGATACCTAGGCATCCATGGCAGATCCACCTGTCATCAGCGGTTGGCATGACAACTGGCTGGAGCACACTGCCGTCAATGTATTGATGGCTGGTCCTTAGATGAGCCAATGAACATGTAACATTTTTACATTTTAATGTCACAGATTAGTAAATGTCACAAAGGCAGAAGCCCCCAGGGCTCACAGTCCCACCGGAGGCGGGGTAGATGTGAGCACAGACTCCAGCTGAGAAGGAAGGTCTCTGTAAGCACAGCTCACTCTCCTCCACTGGTCACATGGTTGTCACAAGCTTAACCTTCTCCACCCTTTTCTTTTGTCATGTCCTCTGGATCATCAAACTCATTCCCACTGAACTTCCTGTGGGCTGTTTCAAGCTCTACCTCCAACCACAGCAACCCAGAACTCCAATTTCCCTGCTCCACCCCAAGATGATGTGCACCAACACCTCCACCAGCAGGGTTTTGGTCATTATTTAAAAGCAGCAAATGAGCTGGGCGCCATGACCCATGCCTGTAATCCCAGTGACTCAGGCAGCAAGAGGAGTGCGAGTTCGAGGCCAGCGGCAGCCTGCGCAACTTAGTGAGACCTTGTCTCAAAGGAAAAAAGTAAAAAAAGAAGCAGGGGTGCACCTCAGTGATAGAGTGCTTTCCTAGCATGTACGAAGCCCTGAGTTCAACCCTCCAGTACTGCCAAACAACAACAACAACAACAACAACAATAATAATGGTAGCTGTCTACAATGGGCCTTTTCCAGATCAATCACCAGAGTTTGTCAGTGTTGGTAGATTTGATTTGCCTTTTGTTTTCTCCTACTCAGTTCCACTTAGTTTCTCTACTTGTCTGTAAGCTAAGATCCCTGATTACAAACTCTAAAGAACATTCTTATATGGGATATATAACATCAAATGCTAATATAAAATATGTTGTCTTTGAATGAGAAGAAAATAATCTTCCCCTAGTGTCAACTGGCACCTGGCGCAGAGTTGGGAGTGTTTCATTCTGTTGTACATAGGGTCGCTGTGAGTCGGACCAGACTCGATGGCACCTAACAACAACCACCACCATTGCGCCTCAGATATTGGCTAGTTGGAGGGTAGCAGATGTAGCTACTGAAATGACAAACCCACTGCCTGGCTACTGTCTTAAAGGCATTTATTCTCCTGAGTCAAATCAAGTGTCTGGTGTTTAACCAGGAATTGCCAGCACAGAGAATGTAAGAAACCCCAGGGTGCTGGGATGCAGAGGGCGGGGCAGAGGTATGGGTAGAAGGTGCTTACTCCGTGCCGCTTTCCACCATCTGGGTGAGGAGGGAGATGCCGTCCAGGTTGATGAACTCCTGGGCAAATGTGACATCCCGGGATAGGCTGGCCAGGTCCTTCAGGGCTTCCAGCTTGGCATCCATGCTTGACGACTGGATTCGCTCATGGAGCTGCTGGGCGTTTTGAGCCTTACAGGGGCAAAAGCAGAGAGAAGAGTGTTCAAAAGGGAAAGCACAGTGCACAAAAACTCATGTGTCAAGGGGGACTGAAGAGGCACCGGCCAGAAGCCCATACCATGAGCGTGAGAGAGAGCAAAAGAGCAGGAGAACAGAAGAGCGGGAGAGCAGGTGGCTCCAGGGCAGGATGTCAGCACAGCACACAGGCCATCTGCAGTGCTGGGTCCCTTCATTTCACTGTGGGAATGATGGGACCCATTGTTTCTGGTTCATGGAAAAGCAAAGAATATTAAAGCCCCAGAAACTGCTGAGGGTGTGACTGGGTAGGGGAGGGAAATGTTCACTTTTTCAGTAAAATTATTATCTGAAAGTGACAAAAAGCTATTTGCTCAGTTAATTAATACATTGCACTCCCCCATTCAGCCACCACTCTGAGTAATAACTGCTACAACTATGTTCAAAAGCTTCATTAGACAGGCAATTAGTTTTTCCAAGTTACAGAAACTCTCGTAAATTCCAATTTTCAACATGTGTTTCACAGGCACAGGCTACTTCCTGAGTGAATTTGAAAGAAAATCATTAGGAAGCCAAATTCACAGTTCTGCCTAGAATTAGAGTGCTCCTTTTTAAGGCATTTGAGCTTGGCTCCTATACACAGGACTGAGAGGAGGGGAAATTCATCGGCAGAGCTGAAAGTCTGGTTAATAATTGCAATCCATGTGTCTTGTTCATCCAGTCAAGGTTTTTATGTCTCCTTTTCAGTTGGGGCGGGAAGTAAGAAAGATTGAAAACTGTTTCCTTAGCAGAAATAACTGAGCATCTGTTATGATTATTTAACTCCAAACTTAGTAGCTAAAGTATTCTGTTGTTGTTGTCATTGTTGTTAGGTACCATCCAGTCGTGTCTGACTCAGGACTCATAGCAACCCACATAGGGTTTTCAATGGCTGATTGTTTCAGGATTGCCTTGGGAGTGGATTGCTACATCCTTCTCCCATTTTGGTGGTGCTGGGGATCAAATCCAGGACCTCAGAGACTGCAAAGCTGTGCTCTACCAACTGAGCTAAATCCTAGCCCCAAAGTGCTCTAGCATCTGTATATTCTCCTTTGTAGGCACTTGCTTTCTCCTTTGAAATTCTGTTATTATAGAGAAAAAGGAAGATGGGGCCTGCTATTGTTTAGAAGGAGCTTGTCCTGGGTTTCATGTGCTAGATGCTTGACCTCCAGGGTGGAGGTGTTAAGAGGTAGTGTATCGATCCTTTAAGAGGTGGGGATCAGTGGGAAGTCATAGCTGACCCCTCCCCAGTGGTGCTCTGGCTTCCTGTCTCACCCTTGCAGGCTCTCTCCACCATGGCTTCCACCATGAGGGCCTCACCAGAGCTGGGCTGATGATGGTACCATGCACTTGAGCCTCCAGAACTTAGGGCTAAACACTCTCTTTTCTGTTTTAAGTTACTCAGCCTCAAGTCCTTCTTATAATAACAGAAAACACATTAATATAGGGTATATGACCCCAACTTTCCTGAGCAGAAAGTGGTTAAAAATAACTAAGGGACATGCTGTGACCTAGGACAGGACTAGACTGCACAGTGGAGACTGGGGCTCCACACAGTGCTGAGAGCAGAGGGACTGTACCCACAGCCACAGCCCCTCCCTCCCTGCCAAGCTTCCTTTCGTTGTTACCTGGAAGCACCCCAACCATGAAGAAGAAGGGGGCTAATCAGGGAAACCAAGGCAGTTCTTCAGGAACCAAGACAAGATGAACCAATTCCCCATCACCTATCAGAGATACTCTGGGGTCTTCCATTTCACTAAAACCAAAGGTTACGACTAAACATTACAACCAAAGACAGACACTTTGCATCAGAAATTAGAGAAAAAGAAAAACTGAAAAAGGAGGAGGAGGAGGAGAAGGCAGAGGTGGAGGGGGTGTAAAGTGAGGACCCTCCTCACTGAGTCAGTTTCCCAAATTATTGACAACTCACTCAAATCCTAAATGCTCATTTTTTTTGTTAGTGTTAAGGGGAGAGTAGAGAGCTCAGTGTGAATCACTTTATCTTTTAAAAATGTTTAAAAGCCAGGTGTGGAGGCTCATGCCTCTAATCCCAGCAACTCGGGAGGCAGAGGCAGGAAAATCACAAGTTCAAGGCCAGAGGCAGCCTGTCTCAAAATAAAAAATAAAAAAGGGGCTGGGGATGCATCTCAGAGGTACAGTACTTGCAAAATAGGCACAAGGCCCTGGATTCAACCATCCAGTACTGCAGGGAAAAAAAAAAAGATATAACATTACCCCATAATAATTAGCCAAAGTGAATCAGTTTGAATTCCTTGAAATTTCCACAGGAAATTTGCATTTTTATACAGATTATGGCCATAAGTACTCAAAACCATTATTATTATTATTATTATTATTACTATTATTAATGATAACTAACAATGTTTGGTGATATTAATGTCAGCAATAACAGAAGCTAAGAGTTACCTAGCACTTTCTATGAGTGATTCTTCTAAATACCTTCATGAAGTAATTCATTTAATCTTCACAATAGTGCTATCAAGTACTTTCATTATCTTGCTTTGACAAAGGAGACTGAAGTGGAGTTAAGGAACTTTCTCAAAGTCATATGGATCATCAGTACTAGAACGAGATAAAGCCAGATGCAGGTGGAGAAACTGTAAACACTGGATCTCACTCACTGCATGCTCAATAATTACCTGGGTGGCTTCTTAAAACAGACTTCTAGGCCCCTTCAGAGTTTCTTGTTTCTAAAGTCTGGGTTGGGTCCCCCAAATTATACGTTGAACAAGCTTCCAGCTGCCATGGATGCTGCTGGCCCCTAATCATATGCTGAGACCCGCTGTTCCAAGTCACTCAGATACTGCATCTCACAGAGAGGATGGAATGTGCAAGTCCGATTCTTTCAATTATTGCTTTGCCTTCCTCGGCTGGGGCCCAATGAGCCCCTCCAAGTCTACTGTACCAGAGGGAAAATGTGCTTGCTCTTTTACAAGTTGTGCACTTTTCGGGAAGAACTTTTCTAAGAAAATAAGAAAAAGGCAATAATGTGGAAGCTAGGTCAATGGAGCCTGAAGCCATAGCCCTGCGGCATCCAATCCTATCAGATCTCAGAAGCTAAGCAGGGTCAGGCCTGGTTAGTCCTTGGATGGGAGACCACCTGGGAACACCAGTGCTGTAGGCTTGGGAGAAGGACCTGGCAACCTGCTCCCAAAAATCAATCCACCATTGAAAACCTCATGAATAGCAGAGAAGCACTGACAATAGTGTTTAACCCGTTGTATGCAGGGTTGCTATGAGTCGGATGCTGACTTGACAGCACCTAACAACAACAGGTCCATGGAATTTATATCACCCTTCATTCAAGTTCATCTACATGCCATTGATATATTAACTACTTCAAAGTAACCAAATAAGTAAAATTTAAATAAATGGAGAGATGCAACAACAGAAACTTGAACAAGTATCCCAAGCAGAGAAATCAAGACTGAATAAACCTACATCCCAAGACTGGTATAGAAAGAGAAACTATTTTTCCAAGAGAGTTACACGTCAGAGCAGCAAAGCAATGCCGTATCTCGCTGGGGTCTCTGCAGAGCAGTTGCTCCCAAAGGGAACATTAAAGCTGTTCCTGATTATGTCAAACTATACCACTCAAGTTCATAGACACATGGCCTCAAAAGTTCTTATGGGACCAGTTTCCCTCTCTGTCACTGGCCACAGGACCCAAGGGTGATGTATGCTGCTTGCAGGGTGCTGTTCTTGTCCTTCATGGCAGGCCTTACTGCTTCCCTGGAATCATCATCTAAGGGGGCAACTCTTCTTAAAGATGTGGGGTCCCTACGGTGTGTGCTGTTGGGCAAATTTTCTTCTTCAATTCCATACACCGTGAAGCACTAGAGGGGACACCTCATTTAATGAGGATCACAGAACTGAAACAAGCCAAGTGTACCATGGTGACAAGCTCCCTGAGCACTGCCTACTTTAGTGACTCCCAGCTCTGTCCCTTGCTGCTCTGGGGGTACAGTGAATACCTGCTCACCTCTACCTGGCCTCATTTTCCCCACCAGTAGCTCCACGAGAGAACTGTGGTGGGACCGTGTCTAAGATTCCCTGAAACCCACTAAGTGACAGATTTTTTTTCAGTGAGGCAGGAACTCTCATCACAATATCTGCTAGGAAAAGGTCCCCCATAGATGTTGAGGCCTGGACATGACCTCCAAACAAAATCATGTCAAACTTTTAAACATTGATAAGGAAATTAGAACTAGAGTAGGTAAGGGTATGCATTCACTTCCTACTTTCCAACCTCTAAAACATCTGCATATAAAATTTTTATTATATAAAATTAGCAGGAAGAAGTTTATATTATTAAAATGTTTGAATTTTATAAGGAAAATTTATATTGTGGATATCAGTTATTGGAGATCACTCTGCCTATAATGTTTCTTAGCCTCTAGTCAGATAAATCTTTATAATTATCCATTTGAAAGCAGTGTTGACCCTCAGAATCCCCACTCACTGATTAAACAGATACTTCTGGAAGGGTTTCTCAGAGCCCTGCACTGTCCTGCACATTTGGAAGAGAGCAACAAACAAGGCAGCCAAGCGTCTCACCTCCCTGGGGCTCATCCATCTTGGGTGGGAGGTGGACAGTTTAGAAAATTGTTGTTGTTGTTATTAGGTGCCGTCAAGTCGGTATCTGACTCATAGCGACCTTCATAGGGTTTTCAATGGCTGACTGTTTCAGGATTGCCTTGGGAGTGGATTGCCAGGCCCTTCTCCCATTTTTGCGGTGCTGGGAATTGAACTCAGGGCCTCAGAGACTGCAGTGCTGTGCTCTACCCACTGAGCTAAATCCCAGAAAATTAGGAAGAAAAAATTAAATACAGCCTTGATGAACTATACAACAAAGTAGAAAATGGAGGGATATGACAGTGACAGATGGCTTTTTGGATGGGGTGGTTTTCAGGGACAAGCTCTCTAAAGATAAGACATCCATGCCAAGATCTGATGCACACAGAGTGGAGCACAATAGGGAGCAGGGCACACTGGGTATCAGGAAGGGTTACTGCAAAAGTCTTTCTCATGTGGAGTGGGTAGACAAGGGGGAAGGTGTATGGACATAGGATGGGGGGTGACACAGTGGGAGGTGCAGGTTATTCAGGAGCACTGGAGCTGCAGGCATCTTGGCTGGTGATGTGCTTCCTTAGAAGGATGCATTTAAACACCTGAGGCAATGGAGAACAGTGGTGCTCACCTGGAATCCCAGGAACTCAAGAGGTGGATGCAGGAGGATCACAGGTTCAAGGTCAGAGGCAGCCTGCATAGAACTTAGTGAGACATTGTCTCAGGATAAAAAACTAAAAAGGGGCTAGGGGTCCAGCTCAGTGGTGGAGAGCTTGCAAAGTATGCATGGGTTCAGCCCCCCAGCATCACAAAATAATAACAATAATAATAATGATAAACACCTGAGGTTGATGCCTACAGCATTGGCTAAAAAATAGCATTTGTATTCAAGGACTACATGATCCTCCTTGTTCAACAACAGGACAATGGTGAAATAACTCCTGATACAGGATGGGATGTTGTATGGAATAAGTTAATCTTTGAGAGAATGTGAGGTAGCATAGATATATCCTCATGATAGAAATGGTCAGAATGCAAATGTATTGTTTATGAAGGTGGAAGTGTAGCTGTACAAAAGGTGTGTGGCCATTAGCATATATACTTCAAAAGCAGAAGAAGAAAAAATACGTTAGACTTACTCATCACTATATTTCCAGCACCTCGGACAGTATTTGGCCCTTCAAATAGGATGTCAAAAAACACATCACTAAATTAATGAATGTATATATGAAGTCATGTATACATACATACATATATATGTGTGTGTATATGTATGTGTGTGTGTGTGTGTGTATATATATATATATTCATTCATATGGGTGCATACTAAAAGACCAAAGGAAGCAAATCAAGATATAACTTATGTTTATGGAATTATAATATTCCACAAAATTTTCTTCATAGCAAGCTTAATTTTTTATTTTTCCATAATGATTCTCTGTTATTTTTCTGTTTGGGAGGAAAGAATCAACATTATTAAAAATAAGATGGTCTTAGTTCTAATTTTTTTAAACAATCAGCACAAATGAAAAGAGTCTCGTAGCTGTGACTGTATCAGAAAGAAGCTTTCATTTTCTAGTGTTGTTCTAGGGATAGAAAACAAGTTTTGCTTCAGGCCACTCAAATAGCTTTAGGTGGCTGCCTCATCACATCCTGGATCTGAGCCTGGCTCAGGGGGAGCAACCCACAGGGAATCATCAGTAGGCACAGGAAGGAGTACTGATTTGCAGGTGCCATGTATTTATCATTTCTGTTACTGAAGATACCACTTAAAATCACCCACAAGAAACATGCAGCATGATTCTGGCCTCATGATACCAATTGTTGTTAGGTGCCATCCAGTCAGTATTCAACTCATGTGACACTACGTACAACAGGTGAAACACTATTGTCAGTGTTTCTCTGCTGTTCACAGGGTTCTCAATGGCAGATTGATTTTTGGGAGTGGATTGCCGGGTCCTTCTCCCAACATGATACCACTTAAATACCCCATATTCTCAGTTCTAACCTGCATCCTTTCAACAACTTTAGAGAGCTACAAAAACAGATGTGGAATAGAATTGTATGCAGCTTGGATTCAGGTCAAGAGGGACTACACTAGCTCTCTAAAGCCTTTGAAAGGGCAGAGATGAGAATCAAGAATATATGTTGTTGTTGTTAGGTGCTGTCAGGTCGGTATCCGACTCATAGCAACCCCATAGGGTTTTCAATGTCTGACTGTTTCAGGATTGCCTTGGGAGTGGATTGTCAGGCCTGTCTCCCATTTTTGCGGTTCTGGGAATTGAACTTGGGATCTCAGAGACTGCAGCGTAGTGCTCTACCAACTGAGCCAAATCCCAGCCCCAAGAATATATAGTACTATCTAAAATTTTCTTAGGTTCAATAATTTCACTGATATTTTCAAGTATGTATTTAGTATTACCCAGCAATCTGACTATACTTTCATAGGATGTTTGCCATACCCCTGCAAAAATGAGTTCTTCATGCCTTTCTGCTCTCATTAAACTTCCCCTAGCTCCTGCCCCCAACCTCTCCTGTGCTGCTGATTTGCCTCACATTTTATGGAGGGCATCAAAGCAAGCAGCCAGGAGCACCTTCATCTTCCCACTTCTGGGAGCACCAGCCAGTGGTTCTGCCCCAGTGCTCTAGTTCCACCTGACTAGGCACCAAGCACAACTCTCCTATCAGAGACCAGCCTGTCCCCTCAGCAATAGAGCCCCTCTCCCCTTGCCTTCTCAAGTTTTCTACTTCAAAAATCACCCCTCTTTCTTCTCTATCATCGTGTTCACTCTGTGAATGGATCATTTCCAGCTGCAAGGTTCTCCTATAGCTGCCATCTTCAGAAACCAAGAAAAACTCATAAACAGCCACTGGCCCAATCACCCTTCAGCTCCTATTGCACAGCTCCCCTCATTTCATGGCTCCCAATCTCAGGAGAAGCTGTGGGGTAAGGAGCAGCCCTGAAGTGGCTGTCTCCACTCTCCTCACCTCAAGGCCTCCCAAGGCCTCCACACCCAGCTCAACGTGTCTCTAGGATGCCATGGTACTCAAGGTAGCCGGCCAAGGGGCCTCTTCCCTCATCCAGTCTTCCTTCTAGGCTCTGGAGTCTTCAGCACACATAAGCACTCTCTCCTCATACTCTGAACCTGAGAGTATCTCCAGGGCTCTCTGCTGAGCCCTCTCCTCTGCCTTCCCTGTGGGCTCTTCCAACCCATGTCTTTAAATGCTGCATCCTTGGTGGAGGCTGGCACACCTGTTTCTCTCTGGACTTCCCTTCATGGCCCACATCTGGAGCTGCCTGCCTGAGATGTCTTCTCAGACACATAATGAAGGCCTCAAATTCTTCCTCTCCCCTCTCAAATCTTCTATTCCAGGGACCATCACACTGTTTACCAAAACACCGGAGCACCTGGCCCGCTTCCTCAAGGAGCACCACTTCATGAAGTCCTGGGGCCTCGCCCCTGTAATGATTTGGATCTAAGTGTCCCCCAAAGGTTGTATGTTTGTACATTTGGTCCCCAAGGGGTAGTGCTATCCTGGGAGGTTATAGAACTTTGGGAGGCAGATCTGGCTTGGTGGCTATGAGTTACTGGGGGGCAGCTTTTGAAGATTTCACCCACACCCTTCATTCAGGTGCTCTCTGTTCTTCTGATCTGCCATGCCATGAGGTCATCAGCCACAGGCACTGCCACCTGCCACTGCCTCCTCTGCCCAGCCACCATTATGGACTGTGATCCTCTAACTGTGAGCGCTCAATATATCTCTGCCCCTGTAAGTTTGTTTCCATCTGCTTCTCTGCCACATCAATGTACCACCTGACTAAAACATCATGCAAAACACTCCTAGCCCTCTGTAACCCCACAGGACAGGAAGCCCAAGGCAGCTGCAACTCCTGCCTGTACCATAGTAAGAAACTCCTAGCTTGTCTCTTGATAACCCTGCAGTCTGTTCTTGGGAAGCAGCCTCCCCTGGCTTCTTCTGAAGTGAGGCCTCCAGAACAGTGAAAGAAACAGAATTAAAGACATTTTTCACACCTTTTTGGTTTCTTAAACTGCTATAAGAAAATGGAAAACCTGAAAAACAATAAGCTATCTATGGTCATATTGTAAAGAATATCTGATAACCTGAAGGAACAAAGTGACTGAAATAATAGAATTTATTTCATCACTAGATGAACTAGCACCCAAAGTCATCGTGGCAGGCCCTCTGACCTACATAATTCTCATACTTGTTCCCTAAACACAAGGAAGCAGAAAGGGAGGATGCCAGCTTGGAGCTGGCAAGGCAATAGTAGGTGCTTAATTAGTAGTTTGCGTTTCATGGTATACACAGGCAAAAACAAGGGATAATGGTTAAGAAGAATTCTACTCATATATTTTTAAGGGCTCTTAAAATAATCTCATAGCTTGGAAAACTGACACACTTTCACCAACGGATGTTATGGTTCACTTTCTGTATACTTTAGGTGTAGGGATACAGCCTAGGAAGGAAGGGAGAGGACACAGCTCTGACTATGAGTGGCTAGAGGCTTATCTGGCCCACCTCGAGGCCTGACCTCATTTCACCCTGTTTGGCCTTTCAGGATGGTTGGTTAGCCAGAGACAGGTAAGATTCCTCACAGGAGGAATAACCTAAGACAGGCACAGTTGCAGAAGGGTCATCAGGAGAGCTGATGGCTCATCGAACTTAAGCACACTAGGCCAAGGTAAAGCAGCTAAAATTGTCCCTGATGACTTGCCGTAGACACATCTGGCTTGAACCTTGAGATCAAGCCTATGAGGCCTATCCCATGTGGTGAGGCAAGATGGCCCCTGACCAGCACAGCCAGGGCATGTCCCTTCTCGAATTTCAGGCTACCACACATCTTCTGACACCTTCTGATTGGCTTTCTAAACACATCATCGTGACATCACAAGCTCTGATTGGCTGCCCCAAAAGGCTTATAAGGGCAGTGCACAGACACAGAGCTGTAGTCGGCTGAGCAGGAGTGCAGGAGCAGAGCTTGTTGTTTAGACTGCAATAAAGTTCAACCTTGAGATACCATCTCCTGGTTCCTGGAGTGGGTTACTCTGTTATACTCAAGCAAGGTGGGCTAGCCAAGAGTGGGGTCTCAGTTCCTGGCCAGAATTGAGCCTCACATGTAGGGACCTCATAACAATTCCTACACATGCAATGGAATAAATATACAGGTGTTGCTGAAGGTTGTAAAATGAAAGATAAAATTAGCTGAATGCTAACTATTTCTTGTATCCCTTAAGAAACATTTTATGCTTTTATCAGCATAGATACACACCTCCGTTCCATGTACATAACCAGCATAGTTCTATCTGCAATGTTCTGCAACCTGTTTTTGCATTTAATAATATACTTTGGAGATGCCTCCATGGTGGCACAAAACCATATTCTTACAAATAGCTGCACAGTATTCCAGGGCTTCGACATTACGTACTGCATTTGCCTAGCCCCAAATGATATGTGACATGTAATAAGGTTCCAGTTTTTGATCACTAGAAACAATAGTGCATATAGTCATGCTTGGATATATATGGGAGAGATGTTCTGCAGTATTTCTGTGAGTATATTTCCTGGATAAATTCTCAGCAGGAGAATTAAGACCAAGATATGTATGTATGTATACTTGTTATATTTGGGTGGGTATAGCTAAATTGCTCTGCAAAGAGGCTCTACCAATCTATACTCCTGACCCCATAGTATCTTTTCCTCATATCTTCATTACCTAGGAGTATAAATTTTTGGCCTGTTTAAGAAAGAGATTGATTGAGTTTCTTCCTTAATATATATCAATCATTTTTTCTCCTTAGAGACGGTTTCTTTATGCATTCATAAAAGATCCTGCACATTGCCAATTTTTTTTGCTAATGTGCTGTTTTTGACTTGGTGTCTGGAATTCTTTCCAAACATACAGGTTTTGGATGGTGCTTTTTATTTTTTAGTAGTCAAATTTATCTGTCTTTTCCTTTATGGCTTCTGGGCCTTGGGTCCTACTTAGAGAGGCTCTCCCCAGTTGAAGACCACAAACAGATTCACTCTAAAGACTTTCTGAAATAAAAATTTCAAGAAAATAAAAACAATAGTTTGGCAATTGAAACTTCTTCTGATAGGAACAGTAGCCAAAACTCATTTAAAATTATGCTTCATGCAGCAATGACCTCAGATTCAATTTCTGTAGCTATCTTCCTGGAGAGAAGACAGAGATACTACATAACCACCCAAGGTGAAGCCCCCCAACTCTGAAATGCTCACACACATGTGCACATATGCTTTGGACATGCTTCTGGCTTTTTTTTT
>VMDO01012988.1:0-59673 GCA_007922755.1 Pedetes capensis | reverse complement strand
TTCAAGTTCCGGCAACCTCATCAGCCTGAACTCTCGTGAGTCCCCCTTGACTGTGTCACATCATGGTCGATCACATCATGGAGGAGGCAGTTATGGGAACAAGAGACCACATCACAAAATAGGAAGACAGGGAGAGACTGGGGTGCCACAATCCTTTCCAAGGGCACACATCCCAACTGGCTGAGGACTCTCTGCTAGAGCTTACCTCTTAAAGGCTCCATACCAGTTCCCAACACAGCCATCCTGGGTACTAAGCTTCCAACACATGAGTCTAACGATAACAAACCACATCCAAACTGTAGTCAGACTGGAGAATTCAGGGACATGCTTCAGGTGAAACGCCTACCTGGTCCATGGTAGTAGGTTCATACCTTGAGGATGTTCCTAACTCTTCCCCTTTGTGATTGGAAACACCTGCTCCAGAGCCAGTGTGGGCTCTCAAGCAACTCCCTCAGGTCCAGCTCATGGAGCACCCCTTTCCTCCAGATGATCAATACGACCCTACCTTTCCATTGACATCTCATGTCAACCCCTCCTGAAACAGAAGTGTTTTCAACCTTTGATACCAGTAGAAACAACAACAACAACAACAACAATAAATACATTCATGACATTTATATGACACAAGTGTCACATTCTGACTCAAATTCCCCACTCCAGTAGGAAGATTGGATCCTGTGTGCTTAGAGTTTCATGGTAAGTCTATGGAAAAAAATTGTTTCAGATGTTTTCTTCATCAAAAGAAAAAGTAGGACCAAGAGCCAAGTGGTTAAGGAGTGGAGAGGGATAGGAAGTGGTTGAGTGAAATGTTTAGGGCAATAAATAAGAGAAGGAATTCTGAATCAGTCATTGAAACAAAAGGAAGGATGAAAGCATTTAGAGGTCTACTGGGTGAAGTCAGGTCACCTGAGGCAGATAGGTGATAACGGGAACAGTATTTAGTGCTTTAAGAGTTAAGATTCCCACTGACTTATTCACACTTAAATCCTCTAGAGTGTAGAATAACATACTGTGTGGATTCACTATGGCCCTCATAAAGGATGATTGCATGAATGAATACATGAGTGAATTCTCTGAGGACATAACCTCTTGAGGGATTTTTGAAAGGAAAATAATGCAAAATGGGCCAAGAATAGAGCTACTGTCTGTCACAGCAGCAGATTGTTCTTTCATACTTTTTACCTCACACATCGTTGCTTTCTCACATATCAGCAAGTCAATCTTCTCATCATTTCTTAAACCAATCTGACACTTCATTAACTGCCACACACCTTCCGTTCTCACTATGGGAGACTTTCCTCCCCTTAGATTATCCAAACCTTATGGCAAAAATAATATACCTGTACTATGAACCTCACTGTATTCCCATGCCTCCAGAATGCCTTGGAATACCTTTCCACTTTACACACACCCAGACACACACACAATACTCTCTCTCTCTCTCTCTCTCTCACACACACACACACACACACACACACACACACACACACACAGAGTCTGGAAAGGTCCCCCAACACTTCTCTATTGAATGCACTTCTCATCCATCATCATCCTGATGAGCTAGTGTTCTGTCCATCAATGCCTCCCAGGATTAACTTTGTCTGACATGACATTCCTGTGGTTTTCTATGCATACTTCCATTGTTAGCCCTTACCACTTTGTTGAATCTATCCTTTAGCTCTTTAATGATTTTAGCAAAGGTCATTGCATAGGTGTACCTTTACTATAAATACAAAATGCAACTCATAGATGTAACATTTGTCTTTAAAAATAAATCTTCAAAAAGTCTAGATAAATGGAGAGATTGCATATGCATGGATAGCAAGACTCAATATTGTCAATGTGCCACTTTTTCCAACTTTACATAGACTCAAAGGAATCTCAATAAAAATATCAAAAAATTACTTTGTGCATATTGACAAACTTATTGAAAACTTTGTACACACTGGCAAAAGCCTCAGAATAGTGAAAACAACATTGAAAGAGATAAAGTCAAAAGACTAATATTCCCTGACTTGAAGCCATACTATAAAGATAGATTAATCAAAACAGTATGATATGGGGAAAATATTAGACAAATAGATCTAATGGAAAATAAAAGAAAGCTCTAAATAGACCCATACAACATAGTCACCTAATCATTAACAAAAGACAAAGACAATTCAATGCAAGAAGATAGTCTATTCAACCAAGAATTCTACAATAACAGGATACCTACATGCAAAAGAAATTAATCTACACACAGACCTTCCACTTTTCACAAAAATTAATTCAAAATGTAGCACAGATCTACATGTAAAATGCAAAATTATAAAACTCTTAGAAGATAACACTGGAGAAAATTTTTATACCCTTGGATCTGACAAGGATATATAAAATATAACACCACAAGCATGGTCCATGAACAAAAATTGTTATGCTTCATTAAAATTAAGAAAAGAACTCTTCTATTCTGCAAAAGAAACTCTTAATGGAATGAAAAGATGAACCTAAACCAAAAACAAATCTGTGAAAATACATATCAATAAAGAATCACTCTTCAAAGTACTCTTTAAAATTCAACAGGAAAAAGATAAACTGAATTTTTAAAAAGGCATAATGAAATATTTCATTTTGTACAATAAATATACATGACCAAGAATGAAAAAAAAAAACTAGACAACAGAAGATATGGAGATGACAAGGAAGTATACTAAAGTTTCTTCATATGTCATCAAAGAATTGCAAGTGGAACCAGGACATATCAGTATGTATCTGTTAGAATGTCCAGAACCCAGAACCTGGCCAACACCAAGTGCTCACAAGGATGTGGGACACCAAGAATTCTCTTTAATTTGTAGTGGAAATATAAAATGGTACAGTCACTTTGGAAGACAACTTGGGAGTTTCTGACAAAACTAAATATGTTCTTACTATAGGATCCAAAAACAAGCTCCTTGCTATTCACTCAAATGAGTTGAAAACTTATACCCACACAAAAAAGTGCACACAAATCTTTACAGAAGATTTACTTATAATCATCAAAACTTGAAAGTAATTAAGATGCCTTTCATTAGAAGAATTAATAAATGTGGGACATTCATGCAGTTGAATGCTATTGAGAGATGAAAAGCAATGAGTTACCAAGCCACAAAAAGACATGGAGGGACATTAAATGCATATTGTCAAGTGAAATAGGACAATCCGAAAGGATGGTATAATTTTCTGACTATATGATATTCCAGAAAAGGCAAATTTACAAACACAGTAAAATAATTAGCAGTTATCAGGGGCTCAGAAGGAAGAACTTAGGATGAATAAGTGGAGCACAGGAGATATTTGGTGAAATAAACTATTTTGTATGCTACTGTAATGGGAGATACATGTAACCACATTTTTGCCAAAACCCGTAGGACAATACCAAAACTGAACCCTAACATAAACTATGAACTTCAAGAATAATAATATGCCAATATGGGCTCACCAGTTATAACAAACATACCACATGAATGAAGATATCAATAATTGAGGAAGATAGGGAGTATGTGAGTATATATATGGGAATTCTGAACTTTTTACTCAATTTTTCAATAGTCTAAAATTTCTCTTAAAAATAAAGTCTATTACAAATACTACCAAATAATTCTCCAAAATGATTATGTACCCATGTTTTTATGAGTAAATTGCTCCTTAAAGAATTTGTAATTTGTATGTCAAAGTATTTGTGAAGGTTATACACAGTCAGGAAAGAAAAATATAAATAAAAATAAAAGTCTCAAGAAATACCACCATCCAGATGTGTTGTTGTTAGGTGGCATGGAGGTGGTATCTGACTGATAGTGACCCTATGTACAACAGGTAAAACAATTTTGTCAGTGCTTCTCTGCTATTCATAGAGTTTTTAGTGGCTGATTGTTTTGGGAGTGGGTTGCCAGGTCCTTCTCCCAAGTCTCCAACACCTGGTGTTCCCAGGCAGTGTTCTATCTAAGTACTAACCAGGTCCAACCCTGCTTAGCTTCTGATATCTGACAGCATTGGATGCCACAGTTCAGCTAGATATAAGTACCACTAAATTTACTGATTGTGTAAGAAATGAATATTATATATTTGTTTTGGCACCAGTTATTTCTGATATTAAATTAAATATGTTTTTGTCTTACTGACCACAGTGTAGGTGCTCTGACACTATGGGCTATGTTTCTCCTAACGTTCATTCCACAGCATCCTGCTTGAAGGTCTCTGCTAAATGATTGATTAATTAGTCCACGAGGGTCTCTCTGTCTAGGCATGCTTCAACACTCACTGCTCTCCTCTTTTCTCTCCATGTCAAAATTGAGTTCAGGATCAACTAGGGAAAAAAGAAGTGGTTGTATAAGCAGAAAGCTCCATGACTGTCCAGAATGGGTGTGAGAAGTAAGCAATAGAATGGAAGGCGCTTGTCACGTAGATCCCCCAGCCACTCCCCCTCAGTGACTGTGGGCCACACATCTTTCTGTTCTGACCCTCAGGCCCCTCTTCGATACAATGGATTACCATTAAGGACACATCTTTCTGCTCTCAGCACATTAGAGAATTCTTAACTCTTTATCTCCATATCATGCTTTTATCTAACTCCACTGCTCTAAGTCCTGCAGTAAGAGCCTTGCCAAACCAGTTAAATAGATGTATTTTTACCCTGCACTTCTGTTTAAAGTGCTCTTTCTGACCGAACCCGCCCTAGAGTTGAAGGTTTTCTATTTATAAACAACGTGACTCTCCTTTTTTCAAAGAGACTCTATTTTTAGTTTTAGTAAAATCACCAAGATTTTGTGTCTGTTAGAAGGACAGTCATGCGCCAGAGATCTTTTTTGACTAAAAAGTGGGGCACAAAATCATTTCCTGAAGAATAAAGTCATGGGTTATTACTTTTTCTTTAAGTACTTTAAAGGAACCTAGGTAACTAGGTTCCCTGCTAGAACTGAAGAAATTATCTGGTGTACCTTTGTTAGTCAAGGGAATAGAAATTGCGTGCCAGAAAGAGGCCTCATTCAAGGTCACACAGTTAACTAACACAGAACTAAGATTAACACCAAAGTGTCCTCATCTCCTGGACAAAAAAAAAAAAAAAAAAAAAAAAAAAAAAAAAAAAAAAAAAAAAAAAAAAAAAAAAAAAAAAAAAAAAAAAAAAAAAAAAAAAAAAAAAAGAAAAGAAAAGAAAAAGAAAAAAGAAAAAAAAGACAACTGAGTGAATATAACTACTCACAAGATGACCTTATTGATATGTCATGGTTAAAGGTACAGATTCTACTATTTCTACTGGGCTCAGTGCAGGGAGGTTTCCTAAAATTACAACCTACGAATGTACTTCATTTCCTTAAAGAATCGTTGCAAAGTAGTTACAAGTTAGAATATATTATAAATATGCATGTGTATGTGTGTGTGTGTTTCTGTTGCTGCAAATTTGCTTTGTATGTGAACAGAGAAGTGATAGTACAAGGATTCTAGCCACGTATCTCATTCTTTCAGCCTTTGTCTCGGTTCCTCTAAGGAAATGCTATGTTTAGGTCTTTATTTGAATAGGGGAATGTGTAGGCAAGTCTGGCGTTTACATTGGCACAAATACATTTTTCTATGCTTTCCGATTGCCTGTGTTCATTTTATGCACCACTTCTCAATAAAACATTTTATCACAATTTGAATGGTGAGTTCCAAAGCTTAGAGAGGAAGATGCTACCCTAGTCTTAACCTCAACTAAAATAGATCTCAACACACTTCGTCAGAACTTACTGAAGTCTATTTATTTTAGACAAAGACCCCACTATTGGTAAATTGTTACCTTGCCTTTTATTTGCCTTATTACTCTTCCTAATTGTCTGGCAGAGAGAAGTAGCTCACCAACACAAGATATTAGTACCCTGACATTCTCTGGACTAATTCTTTCTACCATTTAAACAGCATCCTAACCTTGCATTGGAATCTGCTGGATCCTTAATAAGGGGGACCTACAATACAGAAGGGGCTGGGATTTAGCTCAGTTGGTAGAGAACTGCGCTACAGTCTCTGAGGTCCCGAGTTCGATTCCCAGCACTAAGAAAATGGGAGAAAGACCTGGCAATCCACTCCCAAGGCAATCCCTAAACAGTCTGCCATTGAAAACCCTATGAGGGTCGCTATGAGTCGGAACCCGACTTGATGGCACCTAACAACAACAACAACAACATAATACATAAGATGCAATCTGAGCTGTGCCATATATTTCCTTTCTCATCGTCAATGACCTTGCAAGAAAGCAAAATCTAACATAATACAGTGAAATCCTAGATCATTATACTGTCAAGTCCTTTTATGTTCTAACACTAATGGATTGAAACAAAAGCTAGTATTAAAGAAAAGGACAAATTTCATTTTTTAATTCAAACAACACCTGGAACACATCACAACCAAAGAATCCTAAGGATAATATTACCTATCTGAAATTGGTAATTATTGGCATTAATTGACAACTCCCAATATCACCTATTGGAAACAGAGGCTCATAAACATCATATGAGTTGTCCAACATCCACCAGTTGCACTGTGACATAATGAAGCCTGAAATTCAGAGATTGCAATTTCATCTATCACTCTTCCAGAACAGCAAGACTCTATATTTGGCTTGAGGAATGATTGATGTTCCCTTTGAGGAAACATTTTTTGAAGACACACACATTTGTGCATGGGTGTGCCCAAAGTTCTGGGAATGCATTACAAATAGGGTAATCAAGCAGAGCCATGAAGAGCCAGCTCCGGAAGAACAAGGAAGTCATTAAGATTCTCCATCCTGGCCTCGCCATGCCTGGGAATAAATAGCAGCTTTCTATAGAGACTTCTGAAAAAAATCAGGAGGGGCTATGAGTCAGGTGTTATGAATGCCAAGGCTTTCCCTACCAGAGGGAAGTTCACTCAAGGTAAACGGACAAAGACTTGAGATTACCACAGCATGTGATAGGAGAAAGTTCCAGGACACTCAATAGGGATGATTTATTCAAAGTCAATTCCTACACTCAGTGTAAACGATGCTATTTATTCTACTTTGAGTACCATTCCCTGTCCTTTCCGCGTTGTGAAAAATGAAAAGGACCCAGGTAAATGTCAGTTCTGTGAAAGCCTCACTCTTTCCACTCTTAGTTCCTCCTTTGCATATCTTTATGTGATAACACATATTATACTGTACTATAAGTATGACAATTGACTCACTGAGATCCGCTTATACTGGTATGTATTCCAGCATAGAAGCAAGCCCACAATGAGAAATATGCATAAAGGATTTATGATAAGGGGTAAGTCATATCTAACTAAGGGTGAATGTGAAGAAATCTAAGGCAAGCTGTTAGCGCAGCACCTGCCCAAGGACCTAAAATCAGTGAAGGTCTGCAAAACTGATATTTGCAGAAGTGTATGGAAGTGAAACTGGCCACAGCAAGGGCAAACTGGAGTCTATAAGGAAAACGAGAACCAATCAGGAAAACTAAGGCCAGCATCTGCGCTACCTCTAATCTCCATGATGCTGGTGACCTGCAGAAGAAACTGATGTCCTTTGCCACAAGTGGGTGCTTACCTGGCCCAAGACTTAGAGGCATTGAAGGAGGGAACCCAGCAAGACATGGAGGAGCAGCTGCAAGCCTAGCTTCTGTTCCATGCTGGGTATGAAGTTAGTATATTAGCCACAGTATGTAAAACCTGCAGGGGTTTTATATCTTTCAAAGCAACATTTAAAAGATAGTAACTGCAGTTACATTTGCGTATGCTGCACTATAACTGGTTATCTTTGTGCCAAACCCAAATACGGATTCCTTTAAGGAAGAGGTACAACTTGGAAAGGTCCAATTTAGTAATAAGCGATTTTAGACAGTGGTCTTCCCAAAGAGATGCAATATGACTTAATCATTCTTATAACACCTGAAAATGCATAAACTTGTCTCTGGAGCATATTAGGATCACATGAAAGTTTAAAAAAAAATCAGTCCTCAGATTCTGTGACATGGGGTGGAAACTAGGTGCCTTCTACTTGAATCTGGGAGTCTGTTACTGCTTGATCAAAAGAGGATGACAGAGGTAATAACCCTACAAGTTTCTGGGCTCTGGACCTAAGAAAAAGACACATTCTACCTCCTGTTTCTCAGAACAATCTCCCCTAGAACTCAGCCACGCACAGGGTCAGGTTATGTACATAATTTATGTACATAGGATGCAGCTCTCACTTCCAGCTGAAGTACAGCTGACTCCCAGCATCAACTGCAAGGCATGTGAGTGTGGAAGCTGTTGTAGTGACATGAACTTAGCAACTTCCTGGCTGCTACCTTCCAAAAGACCTTGAGTTAGAAGCGTGTAGGTTAGCCTGGTTCGTATACAGAATTATGAGACAATAATAATATGATCCTTGCTTTAAACTATACATTGTGAGTGTTTTTAAGAGGGAAATATATCATATCAAATGTAAGTTGGTTCCACAATTTCAAAAAAATAAAAAAAGGAATTTACTTTAGGATCAAGCAATGGGGAGAAGCCAGCAGGATCTTCAAGACACTGCCAATAAAAGCTGAAAATATCTCAAGAAGACTGTCAGTGAGGGCTTAGATGAAAGGAAGAGCGACATCTCTCATACCTGAAAGAAAGAGAATCATGTGTATGGTGGCAGAAAGTCTGACAATAATGACACCTACAGCTATGCCTTAATGAAGAAATGCAACAGATGCTCTCAAGAATCAAGCCAAGATGTCTAGCTCCTGTGTTGATACCATATTTTATATATATATATATATATATATATATATATATATATATATATATAGAGAGAGAGAGAGAGAGAGAGAGAGAGAGAGAGAGAGAGAATTCAGGGCTTCCTATATTCCAAATTAAAGCCGTTTCCCATTCCCAAATTCTCCAGACAGCAAATAATTCTAAAATTAAAAATGGCTTTTATCAAAGGTCAGGTACAGATTGGGAGAGTCTATGATTTGAGAATAAACAGTGCCTCATGAAAACTTGCAAGCAAATAAAAGAGCCCCTGAGGGGCTGTATGTGACACCTGTAGATCTGCTCAATTAAACAACAAGGTGTATAAAAATCTGAAAGTCATCTTCCAGCACTAACTTCATAAGAAATCTCAGGTAGAGAAGAGAAGTGGTTTTCTCAGAGAGATTTGTAATTTGCCCATTGTCAGTTGGAGTGAACCCACAAGAGTTTCAGGGAAAAAAATCAATTTTTTTTGCAGTACTGAAAATTGAACCCAGGGCCTTATGCATGCTAGGCCAAGTGATCTGCCATTGAACTGTACCCCAACTCCTCTTTTCATATTTTTATTTTGATAGAGGGTCTTGCTAAGTTGCACAGGCTGTGAGTTTTTCTGCCTCACCCTCCCAAGTCTGTGGGATTAAAAGCATGCACCACTGCCACTGGCTCCACAAAGATTTTAAAATAAATTTGTGGTTAATGAGCCAGCTGCTTGGATAAAAGGGAACAGAGACCTGTATGCAAAAAATAAAAATGTTAAAGTCTGACAGAATCACGACGAAGAGAAGTAAGGGTCCTATAACATATACATGGCTGGATTTCAGAATTGTTTTGGACCACTAAACTATCTGTGCCTTTTGTTTTCCCTCTTGTGTTAGTTATTTTTCCAATCACTGTGGCAAAATATCTGACAGAAACAACTCAGGGGAGAAAAGATTTACTTTAGCTTACAGTTCAGAGGATTTTGGTGCATAGTGGCAGGGAAGCATCGTGGAGCACCTGGCAGTAGGCCTCTGGCAGAGGCCCTCACATCATGGAGGATCAGGAGCAGACAGAGCAACAGGAACTGAGGGTCATGTAAAACCTCCAGTCCCACCTCCCCAGTGGCTGACTTCCTCAACCCAGTTCCTACCTCAGGAAATTCCACAGATTTCACAAACTACCATCAGCAAGAAACCACACATTCAAGCACATGAATTTTGGGGGATAGTTGTTTAGATTCAAACCCTAACACTCCTTTTCCTAAGAGTGTCAGTAGATGTAATTCTGCATGATTTGCTATTTTATGTTGTGTATGGGAATGGAGGCCTGCAGCAGTAGCCCAGTGGCATCCAATCCCGTCAGATCTCGGAAGCTAAGCAGGGACAGGCCTGGTTAGTACCTGGATGGGAGACCGCCTGGGAACACCAGAAGCTGTAGGCTTGGGAGAAGGACCTGGCAACCCCCTCCCAAAAATCAATCTGCCATTGAAAACCCTATGAACAGCAGACAAGCACTGACAATAGTGTTTCCCCTGTTGTACAAAGTGTCGCTATGAGTTGGATACCGACTCAACAGCACCTAACAACAACATTGGGAATGGAGAAGGAAGGAATGGTCAGGTTTTTTTTTTCTTTAGTTTATAAGTCTTTAGGTTGAGAAAAGCCAGAAACCAAGGTTCTGTACTTTAGGGACTACACTCAGAGAGTTAGTATAAACAAAACAATATTTGGACATTGAGGCTAAGTCTAATGTCATGGTGCTATAATATTCTTGAGAAATATTAGGAATTAATATATTTTGCATTTTGGAGTACTATTCAACTGAAGCTTGTGTCCATACTCTGAAGTTTTGAAGATAAGACCCTATATTTTTTGATATTTCTCTTATTGAGAGTGGATATCTATATCTCTTTACCTTGAAACTGGGCTTTGTGATCACCTTTGTAGAAAAGGAACATTCTAGTAGTTTATAGCCTGTTCTAGAATGAGCTGTCTCTTCCACTTCCTACCCCTGGGATGACTGTATGTGGAAGTCAGGGGCAATGCACTGAGGCAGCCTCAGTCTTGATCCCAAAGGCCTGAATCAACCATGAGATATGAGATTTTGGAAGCTTGTGGTGTTACTCTAGTCCCACTCACTGTCTAGTTGAAACAACGCAAGAAGTACGAACCACTAAGGAGAGCCTAGTCTACCCATAGACATTTGAGAGATACTAGAAAAAAATGAGTGTTGCTGTAAGCCACACAGTTTTTTTGGGTGAGTGGATTTATTATATGACAAGAAGCACTTAATAATGTTTGATAATAAGTCAAGCAATTAGTGCTAAACTCAGGAAAGTTCCTTTTAATAACCATATCTTGTGGAGTATTTAGATACTTGAAATCATTTTCTAGTTATGAAATTGAATGCGTAAGGATCAGGTAATTTTTGTTTGTAGGACACACAATGGAGTCACTTTCTATGGTTTTCCATTTCAGTCCTATTGCTAAGGTATCATTGAGAAGTGGTGCTTATCAAGAAGTAACAAAGTGATTAACAATTACAGCTATGTTTTTCACCATAAAGACACCAAACACTGGTGCTTCTTTTTGAGCTCTGCGAATCTAATTCGGATGCACTAAGAAATAACAAGTATATGAAAAAATAGCTGGATTTATGGGGAACAATAGGTTAATATATACACAATGTTTTTATATAGCCTAACTCCTATGTTTTTGCTTTAATGTAATTCAAGCCATGACAACAAATGTATATGCTATGCCTTTTATTTTCCCAGGATATAACACTTAAAATATCATCCCTTCCTCAAGAGATCAAGATTAACAAACACGAAACAAGGTCCTTCTGTGCCAGGCACAGAAGGTAAACTGAACTCAGAATTAGAAAACATTTGTTCACGTCAGGGGTTGGCAAATGTTTTCTGGACAGAGCCAGGTAGTAAATACCTTAGGCTTTGCAGGTCACAGAGTCTCTGTGGCAATCACTCAGTTCTGCTGTTGCAGCGAGAGAGAAGGCCTAGACGTTAGGGAAGTAAATGAGTGAGGTTGCCTGCCATCAACATTCCATGCACTAAAGCAGGTAGCCAACTGGATTAAGCCTGCAGGTTGTAGCTTGCAGACTCCTACTCTATGCCTCACTTTGCCATTGGTTTGCTGTACAACCCAAGGGTAAATCAAATAACAGCTCTGAACTTCATTTTCCTTGTCTGAAAAACTAGGAGAGTAATAGCAACCTTTCTGACAGTACCAGTATGAATATAAACTAAAGAAAATACATATGGCAATTTTTCCTAACATCTATTGTGTTGGAGAGATATTTAGTTGTCATGATGTGTTTTCCATGTCTCTTAGCTCATTTCTCGTAACTATCTGTTGTACCTTTCTTGTGAACTGGAAAATTGCTTTTACTCCTTTTCATTTTGGGTTGGGGAGAAATTTGGTTGGGGGCACATCTCAGAATCTCTTGGCCTTGATATCCTGAGCAGTCATCCTCATTCTATGGCTTCTCATATGCCAGCTCACCTTGTCCTTCCCTATCTAAATTACCTGTCAGCACTTAGTTTGCTTCATTTCATTTATCGCATTTATCACAAAGCTATCAAAAATTATCTTGTGCTTTTGTATCTTTATTTCATAATTATATGTCAACAATATTATATTACCAATTTATTTTTGTGCTTGTTTAGTACTACATTCTCAGCAGCTAGGAAATGCTTAATGTCTATTACAGATTCAATAAATATTAATTGGATGAATGGAGAAAATGAAATGCACGATATCTTGTCCACTATGATGGAGTAGGAGCTCTGCAATGCACCTAGTCTGATCACTCTACTTTTCAGAATCTGGACAAGAATTTTATTTTTATATAACTTAGCAAAGTATAGATCTCTACTAAAATATATAAGATTTTATGACCACATTGATGGAGATAAATTGCAGATGGCTTAAGTACTAAATGAAAACCACACACTGTGCATTTAATTTGAGCATGATCACTTACGAGGGCTCTTAATTATATTGTATACAGAAAACACCCCATTTCTCCTCATTCTGCTATAGCTCACCATAACAAGAGTGTTCTTTGTTAGCTGCATATTTGCAGAAAGTCCACCCATCTTTTTTTTCAGAATAACTTCCCTTCTGGAACTGCCAAATCTCTGTGTATAATTCTCTTTCTTTGTGTGTCTGCTTTGAGTGTCTTTGGGAATGAGAGTGTGGCTAAAGGGTTTTCTTTTCATTGGACGTGCACTTGTCAATTTGACTTTAAGTTGGAAACAGAGTGCCTTTTGCAAAGAAACATAGGTAGTGCAGCACTATGCACCTCTCTCACTCACTTATTCTGTACAAAGCAGATGAGGATTTTTTTTAAGGACCATTTCGTCATGAGCAATATGTTGGCATAAAAGCCCCAACTTTCAGTCCCTGATTGCTGAACCAACATAGGTTTTCTGAAGGACACAGAAGAATAGCTATAAGAAGAGGTTGCAAGGTTGCCTTTAAATAAGATCTTTTGAAAATCTGGATTCCTAAAGGCTGAATAGGTGCAGATATTCTATAAGATAGGTAAAAACTCATTGGTGTCTTGTCCATTCGTAGGTGTTGGTGATGGAATACAAAGTCAAATGTTTTGTCTTTCCTTATTTAATAGGATGGTGGTTGAGATAGAATGGGTTTAATATAGATTACCCAGGAGTTCCATATAGTCATGGAATGCAGTGTTCCATATGTGGTATTGGCATTTTTTCCTTCTCTCTGTACCTATTTTAATCTACAAACACTCTATCAAGGTGTAGTAACAGATACAGTGTGTGCACTTGTTTGGGCTGGCTTGCTAGGTGATTTGAAAGGCTTCTTGAGAATTTTGAGCACTGTCTTGAAGGTAATGGGTAGACATTGACAGGTTTAGTCTGGAAATTATTTTGTCAAATTTACAATTTAAATGCGACCTCTGGCTACAGTACAGGGGATAAACTGAGCATGCTAAGACTAAAAGCTAGGAAAAGATTAGGGAGCCTGCTGCCACTGTCAATGAAAACCATAGTAACTTTGAAACAATCTGCACCCATAGCACCTTGGCATTAGATCTTGCCTGATCTTGGAAGCTAGGCAGGGTTTTCCTGGCTAATGCCTGGGGATACCAGGTACTATAGGCTAGGGAGAAGGACCCAGCAGCCCATTCCTGAAACAAGCAGCCATTGAAAACCCTATGAATAGCAGAGAAGCACTGACATAGTGCCGGGTTCGGCACACTGTCAGGGAATGTTTCGTTCTGTTGTACACAAGGTCTATCTGAGTAAACCTGACTCAAGGGCACCCACAACTTTGAAATAGAGAACAGGAATCCTGTGATGAGAGTGAAAGAGGGAGAGATCCATTGTGGCTCATGTGGTTCTGGAGAAATTTCTTCTCAGTAGTTGCTTCTGAGCGATGCCTGGCATCTCTCTTGATTTATTAGCACACCCCTCATTCCCACCTCCACTGATTGGAGCTCTAACTCCACAAGGAAGGAAGGTACAAAAAATTTTAAGTGTACTATGATCTAATTCTGATATAACACAAAGAAAAACATCCAGAGTTTTGGCTTGGGCAGAGGCAGCTCTCTTTGGATGTTCACTAACTTCTGACTTTCAGACAACTCACTAGTAAAACTCAGCATATTTAAGGGAAAATCTTGCACTCTCTCCTGAAAAATGTGAGTCCCCATACCTTGAAGTTAATTATGAAACTTACTAGCAGGATATTCTGAGCCAAGGTTGGCATTATCCCCTGCTGTCAGTTCCCTGACTCACCCTTCCCTTCAAGGGTTCTGCAAGTCCTCTTCCTTGACAGTCACTGGAAGTGTGTGACAGAATGGGGTAAGGGTGGTGCAGGAAGCTGAGTCAAATCTCAGGGAAGCTGAAACAGAGAGGAATCGATAGACCAAAAGATTCAGCTCAAAGATGGTGCTGGGTTGTGTCATCTAAAGCTGGAACGTGCTGAGTCACTGATGTTGATTAATGGCCTGGAGCTCATCCACAAAATGCTACCTCGATTATAACCAAGGACTTTTAAATCTCTGATTTCTCAACACCGTGGTTTTGTGTAATAGACATATTTGATTTGTATCATCCAGCTATCCATGCTGGCGTACGATGACATAATAATAATAGTGTTGCTCATAATGATAATGAGAAAAAGAGAGCAATGGAATACAACGAGAAGAGTATATACAGGTAATTCTATCCCCTTTTCCAAATACACATTTCTTTGCTTCTCTATGCCCTTGATTATATAAGTGAGACAGGAATATGCTATTCTTTAAGTGAAGTCTGATTCTTACAATAAATTTTCATATATCTTCTGTCACATGTTTCTTAGAAGCAAGTCAACAATGTCTAAGAAAAGAGATAGCAAAATGTCTGTCCACAGGAAGGAAAGCCGGTTATGTAGATGTGTGAAAAATAATATTCTTCACCTTTAACCTTGTACCTTACCAAGAGACTTCTTGGGCAAGTTATGCAAGCTTAGGCAAGTTTAATACTCAGGGTTGACTTCGGAACCTACTTTAATCTCCACTACAGGCTTTTAGACATGCCCTTTACTTTTAGAATTGCAAGTGACTGATTTGAGCTCTTAATTAGGGCAGATGATCTTATTTGCATTTTGTAGAACAGAGACTCAAAGATAAGGATATTATCAACCAATTGATAATGATCAAAACTAGGACAATGGATAAGATTTATGGATGTGATTTTCAGGTCCTGTATCTTTGCTCTACCATCTTGCTTCTCAGTTTTGGAGACTCCCCACTCAAATGGGTTATATTTAGGTTCTTATGCCCCAGAGGCATGTTACTCCAAAGTAAATCCATCCATAAAGGTGTGTGTGTGTATGTGTGTGTTTATATATATATATATGACACAGTGTGTCCTATATTACACACTGATACTATGTTTAAATAAAACAATAGACAAAAGATTGTTCTGTAAAAGTCAAATTTTGTAATGCAGAAAATGTATGTATGCATAAACACCAAGCCACCAAACATCTGCTATGATGGTTTTGTCTTTCTCACCCCGGATAGGCATCTTTTCCCACACTTCTCTTCCTCAGTGTACTGTGCTCCAGAATCAGGAAGAAATAACTTCAAATATGCCCAGAATGATACCAGAGAGGCAAAATAGAGCTCCTTTCTGGAATGGACCCCTCACTCAGAGCCATGCCATTCATTCATACACAGTAATCCATTCCCTTGTTCACTTATAAATTCATCATACATTTGATGGAAATCTTTTTTTGTAAACACTAAATATGCGAAAGAAAAATAAAATCTCTCACAAAAGACCTGGGCTGCTAGGAAAAACATATAGGTTAATAAACTACTTTAAAATAGGTTAATACAGGTGTCTATGGGTAGAGGTTAATGTAGGTGGTTGTACTTCTTAAGCACAAACTTTTATGGAGGATATGACATAGGTTATCACACCTGTAAGGCTTTCTCAAGAAAGCCATCTTTCCATGGACTCTTCATGAGAAACGGAAGAGTCCAGGAAAAACACAGAGAAATTAATACCAGGAGAACAGAATTCTTTTTCTCTCCTTACAAAAAGTGACTATAGCTGGGATGGAGAT
The DNA here is from genome assembly GCA_007922755.1 of Pedetes capensis. Taxonomy (NCBI): domain Eukaryota; kingdom Metazoa; phylum Chordata; class Mammalia; order Rodentia; family Pedetidae; genus Pedetes; species Pedetes capensis. The sequence goes on along the minus strand of VMDO01012988.1, from coordinate 43,348 downwards.
CCTAGTTTTCTTTGCATTATGCAGTTGAATTCTCACAAGATTTTTGGGTAGTAGGTATTGCACCCACTGTTCATAAGAAACAGAACAGAATGAGACCAATCAAAAGAACCCATCTTCCTTTGGGGCACCAGGGCAAGAGTTAAGCACTATTAAACACAGTTAAATAAAATCGAGTACTGTGAAATGCTACTAGAATTATTGCTTCTGTGTTGAGCTTTTGCTAAGCCTTCATTGTAGACACTATTTTAATGCCTTCTGTGAATGATCCAAACTGTCAAAATCTGGGTGATTGACAGGTCCTTGCCTTATGCATGGGAGCTTTGCACAAGGAAGTATCAACGAAGCTTTTATTAGCAACCAACTGGTTTGTTCTCATGGCGGCACTGCTCTTTTAGATGCCACACAATCCCTCTGGGGTCACCCCAACAGCTGCAAAGGAACCCTGGAACCGCCCCCACTCCAAGCTAAAAGAAGACATGTTCCAGTCATGACCATTCCAGACAGCTTGCACCAGCCCCGGAAGACAACCCTCAGAGCAGGGAAAACCTTGGTGAAGTCTACATGACCCTCCACCATTTATCCAAGAAGCCCAAATGGGAGCATTCTCCTCCAGCCCAGCAAAAAGCTTGTGACGGATGCAGATCACAGTATTTCACCTGCATGAAGGGCTGTACCATGATCGATGCAAACACCCTTGCCCCATCCCTTTTCTGGATATAACCAGCCTGTTGAGGTCACCTTTGGAGTCAGCTGGGAGATACTCTCCTGTGCTGTCCCCTGGCTTTGCAACATTAGTCCCAATAAAAGCCTTCTCCTAAGTACACTTTTCTTGACTACTTTTGACTTTTATCGTTAGTAGAATGGTCTGAGCTGATAACATAAAGAGGGGATGGTGGAAGAGAGTTCTGCGTGGTAGCAGCGGTGAAGGTGGCCTCAAAGGAAGCAGCAGTCTTGACAGCAGTAGCAGCAGTAGTGACAAGAGGGTGGCTGAAGAGTTCCATGGAGTGTCTGGCCACGGAGACAATAAGGCATAGCAGAAGTATAAGGAAGGTGAGACAGGGAATCCGCAGGCCCCATATCCTGACCCCTAGGCCTGACAGCTGTAACATTATCTGTGCTAAGAGCTGAGGGTCCAAACGTGTGAGTCTTGCCCGGCAGCTATCATGCCAGCAGGTGCTGCCTTCTGCTTCCTGCTGCTGCCATTCACTGATTCTGGCAGCTGAGGATTATGACAGCTACCACAGGCTGGGGCCACTGGTGGTTAAAGCCTAGAGCAATAAGCCTCCAACCTGAGCACTTAGACACATAAGCCTCTGACTTCTAAAGCTTAGGAGCAATAAATCTCAAGGCTTGGAGCTGTAAGCCTCGGACTCTGCCAGCCCAGCCTCTAGGCTTTGGGCAACTCCTTTACCTGCTGCTGGTTTGCTGGTAATCTGTGGTGTTCCTTAGTTTGTAAGTCACGTCCCCTCCCCCTCTGCCTTCATCTTTATACTGTTCTCTGTGTGTATGTGTCGCTGTATCAGAACTTCCCCTTTGTAAGGACGCTGTCATATTGGATTTAGACCCATCCCACTCTAGCATGTCTGCTTTTTAACGAAGTACATCTGTTATGACCTATTTCCAAGTAGGATCACATTCTGAGTACTGAGTGTTGGGATTGGACCTATGAGTCCTGGGGATGCACGTTAGCCCATCACAGTTGCTGGCAACGCTGTGGGGCATCCAGCCCACTTACAGAAGTTGCAGGAAATTGGGGCTGAAAGGCAGGAGGGGGAAGGGACTCATGGAGAACTTATTGTCTCTTTCCTAAGGAATTCATTCATGGTTCTGGCAAGGACCTCGGGTGGCAAGGAGTAAACGAAGTTTTCTCCATGTAGAGAGAAGGATTGGGCTGCTGGTGCTTCCACTAAAGTAAGAGTGCCACCCTGAAGCCTAGCATAGCTTTGTTTAATTCCCGTGCAGAATCCATGAGGACTGGAGCTGGAGAAGCAGACTGACAGCGATTGTGCATAATTGACCAAGCAGGAATCTGGCTGCAGGCCTGCTTTTCCTGTGCATAAAAGATCCTCACGAGGGCGCTGTTCCAGGAATCCGCCTGCCAGGCCCAGCCCCGGGCCACCTGTGTATCTTGAATCATTCATTAGCAGGTGTCCTCATCTGAACTTGCAAAACTGGAGTCTTAGGCAAGTAAGAACTCTCTGTGGGGAGGAGGGATGGCGCCTACAGCGAAGCTGCGATGCAGAGGGGCTACGAGCAGGTTCAGGCTCTGGGGCAAATGAGCTTCCCCTGCAGGGACTCCTGGGCTTTCTATCGTAAGGGCAGCGCCCCGTAAGACCCGTCAGCCTCTGTCTCCCAGAGAAGGCCTCGCTCCTAAGCTGGGTTGAGTCACTGTCATTATCCTCGGAACAGACTTTCTCACACTTCTCTTCCACAGACTGTAGCACACTGGGTTTAATTTTAGATGTCACCAACTTGGAATCTATTTAGGATCCCAGAAGTTTACATTTAGGTCTGCTAAAATGCACAACCTGCAGGGGTTTGAGTGTGAGTGTGTGTGCAGGAGAAATTCATCAACTTTTTTTTTTGTCCAAAATAACTTTGGAAAAGAGTTATTTCAGAATATTGTCAATGGATTGCTAATTTTGTGCCAAAAGTAAAATAGAATTTTAAACCAGAAGAAGCTACAGATGAATGCCAGCGCTCATTTGCTTTTCACCACATTCCTTCTGCTTGTGACTTTTCAGTTATGATTTCCCTGAGTGTGTGTGCACGCATGGGTTTGTGTGCATGTGTGTGCATGTGTACCTGCGTGTCTACATGTGTGTGTGCATGTATTTGCCAAGTTTTAATTTCTAAAGCTTTATTTTTAGTCATCATAAGAAGGGGCATTGGCTGAGCGTGCTGGGTTCTGATCTTCATGGCAATTCTATAGGTTTGCTTCACTTATTAAAATTCAGAAGGCTCAGTGCTGTGGTTTCCATATGGTGTGAGTGTGTCTTCCAAGGGTCCAGGTATTGAAAACATGGTCCCCAGTGTGGCAATGGCAAGAGGCAATGGGACTCTTAAGAGGTGGGACGTGGTGGGAACTGGTTAGGTCGTTGGAGGCACTGCCTTTGGAAATGACTAAGAAGTTTTCCTGGGACCCTGAGTTATTTTTTTGAGTGTAAGATTTTACACAAGAGCAAGGCTGAGCTCGGAGGTACATTCCATCTTTCTGTCTCCCTTGATATCTCCTTCTCACGTGCAATTTCACCATGATACCATGTGCCATGTGACAGACATGAGGTCTCCTTGCCAGAACCTAAGTGATGCAAGTGCCATCTCTAGGAACATCAAAACTATAACCTAAATGAAACTCTTTTCTTTATAAACTATCCAGCCTCAGGTATTTCATTATAATAACAAAAAGTGGACTAATGCATCAGGGTCTGGAGAGATGGCTTCACTTGCTGAGGCCATTTAGCAGGAGGGTGGCAGAACAGATATTGAGATCATGCTTCTTTGTTTCAAGACTGTACTCTTCCCGTTAACCACTGTTTCCTTGGGACAAATTGCATTAGGTGTTCCCTAATGGAGACTCTGAAATGCCCCTGCTAAGCCATAGTGAAGAGTTGGGCAGATCTACCTGATGGTCAAAATCTTCAGGGCTGCCAAGGAGGTTTAACGATAGACTCCTCAGCCTCTCTTGACCAAATCAGAATCTCTCAGTGAGAGACTTAGGGATATAGATTTTCTGACCACACCCTACAAGGTTTTGATAGCCACTAACGTGATACACTGACATAGCAGAAAAATCATTGCACTTGAACTCACAATGCCTGGAATTTAGCTCTGGCTCTATCCCTATTTGAGCACTTTACAGTAAGACAGTTAATTTGTCTTGGTCTTGAGTCTGCATTTGTAAAATGAAGACAAAATCATTTTATCAGGAAGATAGGTTGAGATCAAATTTCCGAAAGCACTTTCCAACCTGTGATAAAGTACAGATGATAGATCTTTGCATTTCTGGAAGTAATATTTAGAACGAACTTTTGTTTATTGTATCATAATTTTTCCCAATATGTTTCACCATTACAAAGAATTATTCAAAACTTAGAAAAACCATTTTGGCACTCACATGGAATAAGAATAACAGTTAAGAATGGCTTAATACTGGACCCAGTACCCGTATGGTTCTATAGTTTATGTGGTTTCCATTCTTCCTCAATATGGTGGAAAAGAATTAATCACATTCAAAACCAGTCCACCTACACTCTGCACATATTTTAACTATCCGTCAAAACAAACAGAACCAAGTCAACAAATATTTTTCTTAGCACTGCTGCCAGCCAACAGGGCTAGAGTTTCCTAATTCCTGAGTCAATTTTGGCAAATGTTAGGACCATAGTAGAGGCCTTGGCTACATGGGGTTTGGAACTGAACATTTGTCCAGATCTACAGATGTGATATTAATTGTCATAGTGTGACTCCACATGTCCCCTGCCTACTTTTCTGAACTCACCTCTGCATCTTCCTTTAAATGTACTTTTTCTATGTCTTGGTTTCTTAATTCCTTCGAAATTTTGCCTGAATATAAACTTCTTGGCTATGACTCAGACCTCCTAGTGAGGTCTTATTGCTCTCGCTGCAATTCTTTGGGGCTCTATGTTACTCTTTGTCAAGTCTGCCTTCTGGTTGAATGCGATCCTCTTCCAGGTCAGGCAGGGCACTCGGACAGGAACTGACCTTATCCTGGTGACTGGACTTCTCAGGTACTAGTCTTGGTCCAGTGGTTAGGGTTTAGCTCAGTAGGTAGAGTATTATTCCACATGCTCTGAGGTCCTGGGTTTGATCCCCAGCACCACAAAAATGGGAGAAGGACCTGGCAGCCCACTTCTGAATCCATCAGCCACAAAAAACCTTATGGATCCAGAGAAGCACTGTCAAAGATAGTGCCTCTTTCATTCTCCTGTACATAGGGTCATTATGAATTGGACCCAACTCAATAGCACCTAACAACAACTACCTTTCTGGTCCATGTCTTTCTTATAACTCTTCTTGACTATATTATGCTCTGATATCATCTCCTCTCATTCACTCAAGTTTGTGGCCTCAGCAATTCCTCCCTGTCTTCTGTCATCACAGTTTCTCCTCCCTAGAAGGTCATTCACACCAAAATACAATCATGCAGTACTATCATAAAGCAAGACATAATCTTTGATTCCATATGACTTCTGGCTGGGGACCCAATTTTCTGCCGTGCTTTTTTATAATAAAATTCAAGTGTTGTGTTGTTTTGTGTTTTTTGTTTGCTTGTTTGTTTATTTCTGCTTTTTTTTCTTACTCTTCATTTTTGCTTCTCTTTTTAACTTGAACCCGCTATCCTTTGGGATCACAAAAATTTCTTGTTAAGTCTCTACCCAAATGCCTCCCTATCACTAGGTCAATGGCCAATACCTTACTTTCCTTGAATGCTTTGGTAGCTGAAAAATACAATGATCTACCTCACCTTGTCTTCTAAGACATCATCCTTCTAATTCTCTTCCTGCTTTGTGTACTTCCTCATGCTCTTCTGCTAGTTCCTTGTTATCCTTTCAGGTTCTCAGCACGAGTCTGCCCATGAAGTTAGACCTGATCCTTCTCTCTCTGTTTCTCTCTTTTGTCATCCCAAATCCTATTTGTAGTGTATAATTTGTATACAGGGTATATTTACCTCTTCTTGGTGTTTGATCCTATAAAATTTGACAAATACCAATATTCATGTAGTCTCCACCACCATCAAGATATAGAACATGTCTATAACCCCCAGTGTTTCCGGGGGCTCTTTTCAGGTCATTCCCCTTGGGTTCTCTAAGTCTGTACTGTTACTGATATGTATTTTGTCCCTATGGCTTTCCATTCTCCAAGACATAATACAAAGTAATACAAAAAGTATCATGTAGCATGGCAGCTTTTTGAGTCTGATTTCTATTCAGTATAGGGCATTTGATATATATCCCTGCCATCACGTGTAATTTATTTTTTTTTTACTAAGTAGCATTATACTACATGGATTAACCATAGTTTGGTTATCTCTTTATCTGTTGACACAAACCTGTGTTGTTTCCATTTGGGGGCATTTATGATAAAACACCCCTATACAGGTCTTTGTCCATGTTTGAACATATATTTTCATTTATCCTAGATAAATACCTACAATTAGCATTCCTGGGTCAATTGTAAGTCTATGTTTAACACTGTAAGAAAATATTAACCTATTTTCCAAAGTTCCTATACCATTTACTCAGAGCACCCATGAGGGAGAATTCAACCTGCTTCATTTTTTTTAGAGCACTTGGTTATCTCTACTTTATTGCATGTACTAGAATTAATTTCATATATTAGAACTGGGGTGTGGTAGCAACACAAAGTACAGATATATTTTCTTATGTTGTCTTTTGAAACTTTTGTAGTTTTAAGTTATACATTTATATCTGTGGTAAATTGTGTTGTTTTTACGTGCCTTTGAGTCTAGTCCAACTCATAGTGACCCTCAAAGGGTTTTCAGTAGCTGATTGCTTTGGGATTGCTTTGGGAGTGGATTTCCACAGCCTTCTCCTGTGCTTGCAGTGCTGGGGATTGAACCTGGGTCTTCAGAGAGCATAGCACAGTACTCTACCAACCAAGCTAAACCCCAGCCCTTATAGTTAAGAGTTTTCAAAACATGATATGAAGTATCATTAGAAGACTTGTTTTTCTTGTTAATGTATGCTTGTTCTAACAAAACTTATTAAAAAGATTAGTAATTCTCCAATGATTCATCTTACCTTTGTTGAAAATTGGCCAAGAGGGCACCATGGCACTCACCTGTAATTCCTGATATTTGAGGGGCTGAGGCAGGAAGATTGTGAGTTCAGGGTACCAGACAGCCTGTGTAACTTGATGCGAACCTGTCTCAAAAATAAAAAATAAAATAAATAAAATGAAAATAAAATGGGGTTGGGCAGATCACTCAGTGGTGCAGTGGCTGCCTAGCATGCCCAAGGACCTGTATTCAACCCCCACTACTGCCAAAAAATAAAAAGACAAGAAAAGAAAAAAAAAAAAAAAACATTGACCATGAATGAATGACTGTATTTCACCATACCTCATCTATCCTTTAGCCCAGCACTCAGCAAAATCTGGCCTGTTGCCTCTTTCTACATGACTCATGAATTGAGAATGATGTTTTACATTTTTAAATAATGAAAAATAAAGCAAAAGAAAAATTAAATTTCATGAAACCTAAATATTATATGAAATTCAAATTTTAGTTTCCATTGTTTTACTTGGTTCTACAATCAACACCAATGGAAGCAGCAGTCAAGAAATCAAGGGACACATTGCACTGGGAAAAACTGTTGCAAAAGACCTCTTTAAATTGTTGAAAAATAAAGATGTCACATTGAAGACGAAGGTGCACCTGACTCATGCCATGGTATTTTCAGTCACATCATACAGTAGTCAAAGCTGGGAGTTGAATAAGGGAGACAGGAGAAGAATTGATGCTTTCTAATTATGACACTGGAGATGACTATTGAATGCACCATGGACTACCAGAAGAACCAATAGATCTGTCCTAGACGAAGTGCAACCAGAGTGCTCCTTGGAAGCAAAATGGCCAGACTGTGTCGTCTGTATTTTGGATATGTTGTCAGAAGAGCCCTATTCCTGGAGAAGGACATCATGTTTTGGAGAGTGATGGGTCAACAACCACAAAGAAAAGATCCTCAACTAGATGGATTGGCACAGTGCCAGCAACAGTGGGCTTAAACATAAGATTGAGGGCCTGGCACAGAAATTGGGCAGTGTTTCATTCTGTTGTGCATAAGATTGCTATGAGTTGGACCAACTTTGTGGCACCTAAGAACAGTAACAACAAGTTTTATTAGAATATAGTCACATTCATTTGTTTATATACTGTTTATGTCCCCTTTCATAGTAACAAGGCAAAGTTGTTCAGTGAACACAGAGAATCTATGTCCCACAAAGCCTAAAATATTTACTACCTGGTATTTAAAGAAAATGTTTACAAACACCTGCTATAACTGTTGCCACACCTCCTGATCACCATAGCTTCACAACAAATCTTAGAATTACATAATCCTGCAACTTTATTCTTTTCCAAAATTGTTTATTTACTTTTCCATAAGTGTTTTAAAATTCTTTTGCAGTGGAAATAATTGATGTGATTTTGATTGGGATTGTGTTGAATTTTCCATCAATTCTGATAAAACTGATCAATGTTGACTCTTCCAACTCATGAACATGGTATATTTTACTATTTTTTTAGATATACTTTTATTACTTTTTAAAATGTGTACTTCTCAGCATATAACTCTGCCACATATTTTGAAAATTTTATCTAACATTATCTTATTTTGATGCATTTATAAATGTTATTGTTTATAAATTTCAACTTCCATTTATTTATCACTAGAAATAAAATTGACTTTTCCCATTTTGTTCTTTTTTTAATTTTTTACTTATTTTTTGCAGTACTGGAGGTTGAACCCAGGGCATTGTGCTTGCATGCTTTGCAAGTGCTCTACCACTGAACTGCACCCCCAGCCTTTTTTTTTTTTTTTTTTTTTTTTTTTTTTTTTTTTTTTTTTTTTTTTTTTTTTTTTTTTTTTTTTTTTTTTTTTTTTTTTTTTTTTTTTTTTTTACTTTTTCAGACAGGGTCTCGCTAAATTACACAGACTGCCTCTGGTCTTGAACTTGCAATTCTCCTGCCTCTGCCTCCCGAGCCTATTTTGATCTTGTATCCTATGACTTTGATAAAACCATTTGCTACCTCCAGCAGCTCTTTGAGGATTCCTTGAGATTTTTCTCTGTAGATAATAGTGTGGTATATTTGAACTGCATTTCTTGAGATAATCATATTGTTTTTCTTCTCATATTCTGTTAATATAGTGAATTACATTGATTGTAGAATGTTGAATCAAACTTACATTTCTAGGCTAGGGTGAGCTTGATAGTCTGGTGTGATAGTGTGACCCTCTAATCCCAGTGACTTAGAAGGCTGAGACAGGATGATTGCAAGCACAAGTCCAGAGATAACCTGCATAACGTGGTGAGACTCTGACTCAAAATTAAAATAAACCAATATGGGCTGAGGCTGCAGCCCATTGGTAGATAACCTGCAAATGTGTGAGGGCCCAGGATTCACCCATCAAATACCACAAAGGAAAAAAAAAGATGAGTTTGATGGTAACACATTTTTCTTTCTATACATTGCTGAATTTGATTTGCTGGCATTTTGCTGAGGATTGTTGCATCTATGTTTGAGTGGCCTTTGTATTAGACTTGTCCAGGGAAATAGAAACAAGAAGATACACATATACACATGATATAAAGAAGAATATTGGTTTGAGGAACTGGCTTATGCACTTCCAGAGGCCCAGAAGTCCCACAGGATGCCCTTTGAAAGCCGAAGAGTCAAGAAAGCCAACAGATGGTACAGGGAAGTGGGAGTCCTAAGACCTGACATGCACAGGGAAGGTGGAGAGTGAGGTGCAAGTTTGACAGTCTCCTAGTCAGATGGCCAAAGAACCTGAAAGTCTTAGGTCTGAGGGCTTGAGATAATGGATATCCTCGCTCAAGAAAAGAGAGCAAATATTCCCTTCTCCCTTTCTTCCCCCTATTTTAGTCCTCAACACATCGGAGAATGCCTATTCACCTTGGTGAGCAAACTTCTGTACTTAGTATACTGATTCAAAAGGTAATCTTTCCATAGACACTCTTACCATCACACCCAGAAATAATGCTTTACATGATAACTGAATGTTCCTTAAAGCAGCTGACACAAATTTAACCATCATGTGGCCTGTTTTTTTTTTTTTTTAATTTTTTTAGAAAATATTTTTGTTTGTTTTTTGTGATGGGGAAATACTGGGCTATTAATTGAGTTGGAATATTTTAACTCTTCTACATTCTGGAAGAATTGGTATAGATGTAACATTTACTTCTTAAATGGTTGCGAGATTTGCCACCAAAGCTATCTGGCAGGTGGAAATGAAAAAGAAAAAAAATTCATGAAGAAATAAAAAGGGAAAGAAAGGAAAAGAAAAGGAAAGGAAAGGAAAGAAGAGGATAAAAGAGAAAGTCTCCTTTCCATGGAGTTCAATTAAAAATAACTTCAGAATTAAAAATTTTCACCCCGATTAGCCTAACAGATGTTCTTACTTAATCCTGAAACTACTGTCATAACCAGATGGATACACTGATTGGCCTAGACGGGGGAACATAGACTCCCCTCTTCCAATTCAAATACTAAGTTTGGAATGAGAAATTTGTCGTGATGGAAAATAGGACAGAGTTCTCAGAGGTTGGGTGAACAGATGCTGGGTGGCACAAGCAGTCATTCCCACAAGTGATTGGCATGACTTTTTTTCAAACCTGCAGAACTGAGGGCCAATGTGTAGAAATATTAGGGAGGGAAAGAGTGCTGTCATTTTAAGTACAGGAAGAACTTGTTGGCAATCAGAATGCTCCAAAGACTGAATAGATTTCTTCAGAAAGTGGTGGGTCCTTCATCCCCAGAATTGCTAATATGAAAGGCTAACTATTGCCTTCAATGATGTAATGAATTAAGGGGAAAAACATATCTTCATATCTATCAGATCCCATTATAAACCATCATTTCCATGATTCTCTTATGAAAAGATATTCCAAGTCAATATTACTTTATAAAAGAATTCTATGATAAATAATTTTTTGTACATATTCTGAAACAAGAGCATTTTTGAGCAGGTTGGTAGAAGAAATTATTGAAAATGAGGTAAAGTCTTGATCTAGGCGTAGATGTAGACTCTATTAGTAGGAAAAAGTGGGGAATAGACGGAAGGAGCATTAAACATGTATTGATGAGTCAACTAAATATTGCCCAGTCTTAACAAAGTGTCTAAGATTTTGTACATACGAAAAATAAGTGTCAACAACATAAAAAATAACTAGTGGGTAAATGAACATGTTTGGGGAAAACTGGAGGCAATGGATAGGATGCTAATTACTGGGACAAAAAATATTTTGGTGCTAAATTGGAGAAGTTCTTGAGTGGCATCCTAGTGAATCTCTTCAAATGTTTCAATTCTTTATGGGGAAGGAGAAAAGGAGATAGAAGCATGGAAACTGTATAATATTATATTGCAATATTATATATATAATATAATGTATATATAATATAATATATGTAATATAATATAATATTATTTTACTATATTATATTATAATATAATATATAATATAATGTATATATAATATTACATATAATATATATACTATAATATAATGTTGTATTATATTATATATAATATTATATATATTATATCATATTACAATATTATATTATAATATTATATATGTAATATAATGTATATATAATACAATATATAATATATATAATATTATATTACTATATTATATTATAATATTATACAGTTTCCATGCGTCTATCTCCTTTTCTCCTTCCCATAAGGAATTGAAACATTCGATGAGATTCACTAGGATGCCACTCAAGAACTTCTCCGATTTAGCAGCAAAAACTGTGTAATATTATATTACTATATTATATTATGGGCTGGGATTTAGCTCAGTGGGTAGAGCGATGCGCTGCAGTCTCTCAGGCCCCGATTTCAATTCCCAGCACCGCAAAAATGGGAGCAGGGCCTGGCAATCCACTCCCAAGGCAATCCCGAAGCACTCAGCCATTGAAAACCCTATGAGGGTCACTATGCGTCGGATACCGACTCGACGGCACCTAACAACAACAACAACAATATTATATTATATTATATTATATTATATTATATTATATTATAACTCAGCCATGGTGCCCAAGAATTCCTTAATATAATGTAACTTAATTTGAAACAGTTGTCCAGCACTATTGTGTTCATTGCGTTTCAGCTTCTGACGCAGCTCTTCCATCTCCTGTAAATCCCAAGATATTTTCAAATGAGAAGCATGATTTTATTGTACTTTTGAAGTGTACATGTATCTGAAATCCACATTTATTTTGATTTCTAGTTTTTTTTTTTTTTTTTGCCATTTTCAAACTCATAGTTTTGATTTTCCTTTGCTTATTTGTTGCCACATCCTTATTGATTAAATGACGGGAAAAACTTCTATGGGAAAGTGGTGCCCAAATCCTACATTTCTTGGTCAATATGAAACTCTATTACTTTGTGGTCTATAAAATGTTTTCTATCACAAACCATTCAGTCAGATACTTTTCTTTGTCACAAATTTTTCTGCTTTTTCCTATTTCCCATGTCCACACATATCATCATTTTCATATAAATGTTTTGATAAAGAAGCCTAGTTCAAGCCGGGCGCGGCGGCGCACGCCTGTAATCCCAGCGGCTCGGGAGGCGGAGGCGGGAGGATCACAAGTTCGAGACCAGAGGCAGTCTGAGTAATTTAGCGAAACCTTGTCTCAAAAAGTAAAAAAAAAAAATTGGACTGAGGTGCAGCTCAGTGGTCCAGCACTTGCAGAGCATGCAGGCGCGAGGCCCTGGGTTCAACCCCAGTAAAAAAAAAAAAAAAGAAGCCTAGTTCATATATCTTTGGATGAATTCAATGAATTTAGTTTATTCATAGGCTGAATTTTAGGTAAGTTTTAGACATTGCATTTATAAAATTATAGTGTAACAGTTGCCAAAAATGTTGGAAAAAATATTAGGTTGATATTTAGATAAATTGGGTTCTAGGATGTCACTAACCAGCTGAGTTCCTTTGGGAACATCTCTACTTAGCATGTGACTCAGTTGCTTCTGCAATATGAGAGAATGAATTAAACAACATTAAAAACTATTATGCTTAGTGTGTCTCATGATATTCACTGAAATATGAATTATGAGTAGAAGGCTTAGGGATATAGAATTAACCTATAGGTTGACTTTTAAGTGTCCATAAAATATTTTTAGAAATTTCCCCCTGAAATGTAACAAGGGCATCTTGTAGAATACATAGATAAGTAATTGTCGTTGTTGTTGTTGTTAGGTACCATCCAGTTGGTATCCAACTCATAGTGACCCTGCATACAACAGGTGAAACACTATTGTCAGTGCTTCTCTGCTATTTATAGGGTTTTCAATGGCAGATTGACTTTTGGGAGCAGGTTGTTGGGTCCATCTCTCAAGCCTACAGAACCTGGTGTTCCCAGGCGGTCTCCCATCCAAGTGCTAACAAGACCTGACCCTGCTTAGCTTCCAAGATCTGATGGGATCAGATGCCACAGGACTACAGCTGCAGGCATGTGTTAAATATCTTACTACATTATCTTCTTAGATAAAATTTTGGTATCAAAAAGTTGGCAGATGTCTAATATTCTCTCCTTTAAAACTTATTTGCTATTTTTACACGTTTGTCAGAAGTTTGATTTTTTTCTTTCCTTTTCTTCCATAGTCTTTTCATTATAATATGTCTTGTTACTGATCCTAATGGGTTAAATTTAGCAGGTATGTGATGCACTCTGTAACAACATAATGCCAACTCAATGTTTATTTTACTCCAGAATGTTTTGAAATTATAGTTTCAGAATTTGTTTTCCTCCTTTCATTTCCTTCTAAAGTAAATCTCTATTAAATGTTTGCTAGATCTTTGTACCTGCAGCTGTAGCACATCAGGTACTCTAGGCTTGGGAGAAGAACCTAGCAACCCATTCCCAAAAATCAATGGGCCATTGAAAACCCTGTGAATAGCAAAGAAGCACTGACAATAATGTTTTGTCTGTCATACATAGATTTGCTATGAATCGGACACCCGGCTCAATGGCACCTAACAACAGATCTTCGTTGCTTATATTCTATAGCTACCATGTTCTCTGAGTCTTAAAAGTCTTTAATTTTCATTTATTGACTTTAAAATTTGCCTAGTTTCTTTCTTCTCCTATATAAGTTAGGAGTAGTGTTTAGTTGAATGTTACTTCTAGTTGAACATTTATTTCTGGAAAGACTTTTAAAAATTATTTTATGAGTCTTATCATTTGTTTTTTCAGATTTTCCTTTCTTCCAGTCACATCATTTGTCAATATTTTCTACCTTCGATTTGTGATTTCTTTCATAGATTCTATTGCTTTCTCAATTTCTTTTAGGTTGTTTAAAAATATTAGCTAGTTAGGAGTTGGGCGTGGTGGCACATGCCTACAATCCCAGTAACTCAGGAGGCAGAGGCAGAAGGATCGCAAGCTCGAGTCCAGAAGCAGTTTGAGTAATTTAGTGAGACCCTGTCTCAAAAAACAAACAAAAGAAAAAATTTTAAAAAACTGGGCTGGGGATGCAGCTCAGTGGTACAGCACTTGCAAAACAGGCAAGCATGAGACCCTGGGTTGAAACCACAGTACATAATAATAATAATAATAATAATAATAATAATAATAATAATTTGTATTTTTAAAATCTGTTTCACAGATCTGACTTTTGACAAGATCTTACTGTCAGTACAGGCTTTGTTCTCTGTATTGTATTTTTTCTTCAAGTACCTCATGCAGAATATTTTTCTTTTATGTAAAATTAATTTTCTTTCACATTCAGATAGGAGGTGGAATCGTAGGGTAGTTTCTTAAGGTTCACTGCTATAGGATTTGCTCTTTTAATTAGGTGGTTGTTGTTTTTGTTTTGATACAATGAAAAAATACATGACTTCAAACTTTTTGAGAATACTTTGGACAACTTTTGGATTTGTTTCTTTGTTCCTGTTTTTCCTGCCTATCTCTAATTTATAGTCTGCCTTCAATAGCTATTCCTCAGCAGGTGGCTTTGTTCCAGGGCAGAAGTTCAGCTTGTTAGTCTAGCTCAGACAACTCCAGCACCTTATTGCATCCCCTTCACATTAACCTATAAGTTGGAATCTGTAGAATCCACTCCCAGTTTGGGATGCCACCCTCACTCCTTCCAATGGGTTCTCTTGATGATTCAGTGAAGTGCTACCAAAATTCCCCTTTGGGAATCAAAGACTTATTCTCCCAACCAAGAAGAGTATTTCCAAAAGACAATCTCCACCTGTTAGCCCACTCTGAGGATTAACATAGCTGAAAATACCAGCCTCATGCAACATCATACAGCACCGTAGGATGAACCCACAATCAATGGTTCATCAACATGGAAGTACAATAAAGTATAGGCATCACTACCTAATC
Organism: Pedetes capensis; assembly: GCA_007922755.1. Lineage (NCBI taxonomy): Eukaryota > Metazoa > Chordata > Mammalia > Rodentia > Pedetidae > Pedetes > Pedetes capensis. The sequence goes on along the minus strand of VMDO01012988.1, from coordinate 28,209 downwards.
CTGGAACAACTCAGAAGACCTATTTTAGTTCCAGAGCTACCCAGGAGTCTCCCCAAAGCCATCGTTAGAACTGTATCACAGCAAGAACTGTATCACAGCAGCTCCCTCTGCCTAGTATTGCTTCTGTTTGCTTCCTTTCACAAGGGTGGGTCTGAAGAGCACTTTCTGACATGACTATTATCCAAACATCTTCCAGATGAATGCAAACTGCGGTGATAGCCCTGACAATTTTGTAGCTCTCCTCCTTGGGGACTTCTAGATGCTGCATTTCTTCCTTGTACTTTCTATTACACGCATGCTGGTATCAAATAAGTCTCAGCTATTGCTGCTTTTCCCCACGTGCTTATGTCTTGGGGGTCTGTGGAGATGACTAATCACTTAGTTGCATCTTACAACTTGTTCATTCCTTGTTGCTTCCATATCCTTTCTGTCCTCTTTGATTTATTTAAGGATGGGAAGAGTTGGATTCTAGGACATCTAACAACCATGCTGCTCATTCTGCTATTTTCCTCTCACATTATCTGTCATGGAACAACACTTTTGAAAATATTTACATAAACAGCAAAATGTAAATGAGGTGTTAGCCTGTGGAAGAAGCCCTCAGAAAATGTTTTAGGCTCAGGGATGGCCATGAACAATGCTATTTATTTGTCACTGCATTTGGTGCTAAGGACATGTTACACAGTGATGGCTGAATATGCAATCATCGCATGGGAGTTCGAATTCCATTTTTGCAAGGTTCCTTGTGACTCTGAGTAAATTGCTGATCCCAATTAATTATCACTTTCATTATCTGAAAAATACAACTAGTAGTAGTAGTACCTTACTTGCGTACTCCACAAGAGTGCTGTGAAGCTAAGAATGTAATATTTCAAGAGAAAGCTCTACCTAAACATTAAAAAAAGAGTTAAGAGAAACTTTTCATATATAAGTCAGGTAGGATGTATACAACTTGACAAAGAAGCCGCTGATGAAATTGACACAAAGCCAATAAGCCAAATGAAACCAACCGGCGTGCATTAATTCCAGCAACATGATATCGAAACGAAGGGCTCCAAGAGGGATGAAGGAAGATAGTTTGGACTTTTCAGTTTTACCCACAAAGCCTCTAGAAGGTTCAAAGAATCCTTTTATAGAGGTTAGTCAATGGAAAACACAGTTGACTGCCGCTGTTGATTTCAGAATGCAAATATATTTGTTTTGGCAAAGGGAAGGAAGATGAATGAAGAGCAAAAACAAAAGAGCCATTTCTTCTGTAAATCTTCTAATGATTTTGCAAACAATGAGGACTTTTTCTCCTGGGGAGGCGAGGTACCTAGTAGGGAAAATAAAAAAGATAAATGAAAGGAAATGAGAAATAAAACAAAATCACCTTAGGGTTCTGAGGTATGCCCCCCTTCTTGGCTCTGTTTTATATCTTAATTGTTGTTGCTTTTATTTCTATTTTTTCACAGTAAGTTTTCTGGAAAAAGACACAGCTTTTTACAATGTAGGTACTCAATCAATATTCACTGAGAGCATGTGGCTCCAAGCAATCTTGCATAGCAATTTTGCAAAGTATTTTTAAAATGAGCTATTTCATGCAATGGAAAGCAAGATATGGAAGGAATGTACACAATTTTACTAAGGAATAGTTGCAAAAGTGGTACTAGAAAATCTACACAAAAGGCCTCCAATCATGAAGTTTGGCATTACATACCTTCATATGATTTCTGGTCATTATTTGGACCTATTAAGATTAAGTTACTTGTCAGTTTTGAAGATTAAAATATATAGCCTCATGCCTAAATGCTTTCCTATGATGCTGAAGTTATTATTTCCATTCTACAAAGATATCAGTGCAAAGCACAGTGTGTATGAAATAAGAGGCCACAAGTAGCTAAGGGTGCTGTAACTGGAGGTAAGACATGAGGACTGAGATACAGGAGCAATATCTATGACTTGTTGGAAATATCACACTTGTATTACATAAGGAATAAAAATGACTTTTCCCATACAGTGAAATTGGTAGAGGAGGGCAAGATGTCACTGACCGAGATGAAGAAGGAGATGTGCAATGCCCAGAGGGGCAAAGGCCTGGACATGGTTGGAGTGCATGGCCCACAGGGTCCCACTGCCTGGCAGCACTGTCCTCAGTGTGGCGATGTTGGAAGGAGTGGAGCTTTGAGGAAGTGGGGCTTAGTGGAAGATAGTTAGGTCGCTGGGGTGCTGTTCTCCAAGGTAATTAATTAATGTAGTTCTTGCAAGATTCTGGTTTGTTCCCATGAAACTGAGTTCTCAACAAAAGCAAACCTTGCCCCTGAATCTCTCTGGCTTACTGCCTCACCATGGGATTGCTCCATAGGCACACCTGCCATTGTGACACCATCTGCTAGGAGAACCTCGTGGGGATCTTAATGGATGGGGCCACTTGATAATGGCCATAGCCCCCAAAATTGCAAGCCAGGTAAACCTCTTTCTTTGAAATGCTCAGTGTTGTGTATTTTGTTATAGCGACAGAAACTGGACTAAGCTAGGTATTTTTCCCTTTCCTATTTCCAGGTTGAACATGAATGACACCATAAAAGAAGCTGAGAACATGCTCCAGAATGAAGATCACAGGCTGAAAAAATTTCTAGATGGTCCTCCTTGGAGAAAACAGGAAAATATAAAGTGCCCAGGAAGGAAGACACATCAGGAAGGAATTAAAAACAGAGTGCTGATATAAATTACCTTGAGTTTAGGTGTCTAGCCTGTGACAAACTATGTATCTGATACTGAGTTTTTTCAGTGCGCCCAGTTGATCCCAAGGCCCAAGCACACTAGGCAAGGGCTCTACTATTGAGCTGCAACCCTTGCTCCATTTTTACTTTTCATTTTGAGATAGGATTTTGCTAAATTGCACAGGCTGACCCTGGCCTCGAACTGTGATCCTCCTCTCTCAGCTTCCCAGTACCTGGGATTACATGCATGTCCCAGAGTGCCCAGCTCTGATACTGATTTTAAAACATTTTGAAGTTGATATCAGAGAAAGATCCCAAATTCCAGGGAACTATATTAGCTTTCTGAAGACTTCTGAAGACCAGAGACAAGCAAATAATTTTTAAAATTTTTATAAAGGAGACCAAGGATCATAAAAAATCATTAAAAAGGCTGCATTCTAAAATGAGAAGTAAGCATAATGCGAGTCACAGAAAATTCACCTGAAATAAGATGTGTTGTTGTTGTTGTTAGGTGCCATCGAGTTGGTATCCGACTCATAGTGACCCTCATAGGGTTTTCAATGGGTGACTGTTTCAGGATTGCCATGGGAGTGGATTGCCAGGCCCTTCTTCCATTTCTGCGGTGCTGGGAATTGAACTCGGGACCTCAGAGACTGCAGCGCAGCGCTCTACCACTGAGCTAAATCCCAGCCCATAAGATGTGTAGCATAATTAAATGAATTAGTATTTAGATAAAAAGCACTGGTTTATGAAGAATGAGTCAGGGAACGCTAAATTTCCTACACTTTTTGACAGGGATTTTAGACTCAGAAATAGACACATGTTTTTAACCTGGATTTCAGAAGGCATTTAGGAGAAAGAATCTCATTGTCTCATCATGTTCAAGTTATAGATATGTGGGTTATATGACAGAATAATAGTTGAATTCATAGGTGAAAATCATAAGGAAAGAATTAATGCATCAATGTAAAACTCAACAGAGGTCTCTAGCAATGCATTTGGGGATCTCTCCTTTAATCCTATTCTTTTCAAGATTTTAATTAAATAATAATATGATACAGGCATGGAGACAGAAGTTGAGGATAAGTAACAAAGGAGTGCTAGCCATCCTGTGTGTTAGAATTAAGATTCCCTAAGATCCTGAGTGTGTCCTGTGATTTAAAAGAAAGAAAAAGATACAAGAAAAAATAGTAATTTTTAAGGGTACAAAGATATAAAAGATAATATTTTAAATATAAATAAGAACTCATGGGATAAAGTTACATCCCTTCACTCTCATGTCCTGTCAATCCCCATCTGATACTTAAGATAAACAGCACAAATATGAGTGATACAAAGATCTATTGGTACTGGTACTTTGTATTAATACATAAACAAGAGAAGGATGTGGAGGCAATCTACTCCCAAAGCAATCCCAAAACAATTAGCCAGTGAAAACCCTATGAAGGTTGCTATCAGTTGGACTCAACTTGAAGGCACCTAACAACAATAATTAAGACATATAGCATCATCTGTCCAGAGTCACTATTTCCTGGCTCACACTGATTATTTCTCTTTCTGAAGAGCTTGGTGTAGTGGATTCTTTTAATTTTACATTGCTTCCCTATCCATATTGAATAAAAATTTAACTTTCTAATGTCAGAAGCAGGGCTCAGTCACCCTTGGCATAATTCCTGCATCTATACCATGCTCAAATGGCTCAAGCTGGTGATCAGAGATAAAAACTTGAAGATGTCTCTCTCACCCAGCTGTCTGGATTTCCTACTTTCCTGAGTCCTTCAAATGGACTATTCAGGCAGTTTCCCCAAAACCTGAAGCTGACCCATTCCCTATCCTTGTGCATATACTGCTACTTTCTCCTCCGTCTGTCTGTCTGTGTGTCTCTGCCTGACTCTTCTTTCCCACTTCCAGTGTCCTAGGAAAATGGGACACCCTCCTTGCCTAGGATCTGTAAGTAAAAATCTTTGAGCTTGTTTCCTATTATGGTGATACACCAAATTTGTGCCTTCCATCTGGAGAACCCAGGGCTGCTCCAGGCTGGGTTTTCCCCAAGACACAAGGGAACGGACACAAGGTTCATCTCCCAGCACCAAAGCGACGGTCAGGAGAGTATGAATTGAACAAAGACCAGACAAGAACTACAAGGGAGCCTGGCATGTGCATATGTTTCTCCTGTGAAGGAACTCTTGTCAGAGCTCCAACAACTAGGCATTGGGCCATATCACAAGTAAAAGAAGTATTCATGAAAGGCACATGGCAAACACCCATGTACTGCTCCCCTGTACTTTCTGTTAAGGTAAGATTGCTAGATGCTCTGGACTGAAACACTTCAATTTAGCCAGGAGCTCTCAAAATACATGGGATGGTCCCCTTCTCTCTTTTTCTGAAAAATTGTAAATAAACTTAGGATACAAGACATTTTCTTTTTTTTTTTTCCTAGTTGCATCCTACTTCACTGAAATTTTAAAATCCAGTTTTAAAATCCGAGTCCTACGTGTTCTCGTCCCAAGGCTTCCATCCTAAAATTTCCTCTTGTGTCATTTCATATCACATTATGACCCATGTCCTTTCATTTCAGTAATTTATTCATCCTTCCATGGCTTCACCTGACATCAACGAGGTCTCAATTTTGCGCTGCATGGAGTGAAGTTAATATGGAGATACTGTCCTTCATGACTTCATAATCGATAAGGATGGAAACTCATAAGGATTAATAAGCAATTATAGTATATAATGATAAGTTAATTGGTAAAGATAAACATGGTTACAGGAAAAAAAAGAAGATGCTTAAGAGGGTATGGGGGAATAGCCACAGACAGGAGCAAACGTTTCTGATAGATATTAAAATGTAATCAATAACCAAAAATAAAAACAATAAACATTAGGAGTAGAAGCAGGGGGAAGGATCCTGTGAGGGGTCTACGAACGCATCTTATTCTCTTAGAAACAGGAGGGAACAAATCTCCCTCTCCCTCCTTTTCCAGAAAGCATTGAATTTGTAGGCTATAGAAAAAATCTTGGCCAGTTCTCCCTCTAGTGGTGAACCTGTGAACTACCCCTCTGTATTTACTAAATTGCATGAAAATGAGTAAGAAGCTGCGCATGAAGACATCCAGCACATGAAAATGAATTTAATGATTGTTAAATCTGAGGAAGAATAAATGATCAGATACTACTGAAACATAGGTCCCAGGAAGCAACTCTAACAAATAAAAGAATGTATCCACAATATCCCACTTAGTAGGGAAAAGTAGCCACAACCAGAGAATAAACTTGCAAAGATGGTTTAAAGTCCTGGAAATACAGCAAACTAACAAGCAAGCAAGCAAACAAACAAACACAACCCACAATGGGCCTGGAACAGGAGAGGTTTGATTTTGATCCCCAGTTACTTTCCCAGTTGCAGATAAGGAAAAGTGATTGCAGCAGCCCATATCTTTGCTTGTTAACTGATATGTGTGGGTTGATCCTATGTTCTGGTTTGAGTGGGACCGTTTTGGTTTAAAACAGTTGTCTTGTGTAACCATGAATAGCATCTTATTTCGCTTTCTAATGTATCCTGTTTGGATGATAAGTTGGGTGGCACTCCAGTTATGTAATCTGAGGGTGGTTTTCTGTGACTTTTACGGGGAGAAGTAAATATGAAGGGGACTCAGACACTCAGTACTTGCTTAATGTGTCTTTAAACTGAGCCTTAATCTTTGGAGGTAGTCTCCCCAGTGACTCTGATTAATGTCTCTCTCTGTCTTCAGCATGTCCTGTTGAAGTGAGAGAACAGGGGAAACAGGAGTTGTGGATTGTTTCATACAACTAATAACATTAACTTTATCCAGAAAATGAGAAAGACCTCCTGAGGCAGGCATCTCTTTGCATCTTCGGCACCTCTGTGAAATACATTAAAAATTAAACATTTCACAAATAATTATAAAATATTGACATTTCCACTAACATCTGAAAAAGTGTGCAAAAGAAAACAAAAGAAGGATGATGAATGATCTGTATTTTGGAATTAAGTCTAGCTAGTCATCCGCAGTCACACCTTTGCTTCACATAAAAACACAAATGCTAAACATCCTTAGCATCAAGCTGTATACAGTGGTGCACGTTTGTAATCCCAGTGACTCAGGAGGCTGAAGCAGGAGGATCATGAGCTCAAAGCCAAAACCAGAAGCAGCCTGCTCAACTTGGCAAGACTTTGTCTCAAAAAACAAACAAACAAAGAAACAAACAAAGACTATGGGTACAGCCCAGTAGTAGAGCACTTGCAAACTATGCATGAGTCCATGGGTTCAACACCCAAATTCCACAAAACAATCCTTAATATCTAATAATAAGCAAGCAGTGGAGCAAATTATAAGGTATTGGTATGATGGGACACAGGGCAGTCATTGAAAATAATGGCATAGAACTGAATTTATTGACATGGAAAATATCTCACAGCATATTATCAAGTGAGAAAAACAGTTACTGAGAAGCAGATACAGTATTATTAATTTAGGTGAAATTATAAAATATATAGTTACATGTGTTTGTATGGGTTGGAAAGGTCTAAAGTGTTCATCAAAATATCAGTAGTGGTTATCTCTGGGTGGGATGATTGCAAAGTACTTTTCCTTTCTGTCTATTTTTTAAACAATGAATATATTTACTTTAAAAAACATGAAATGCCTGATGTATATGAAATTATAAGAGGAATATCTCTTAAACTATAATTCATCAATTGGAACACCTGTGTGCAAATGATGGGATAGGCATTGGCATAAAATAGCTAAGTGGCCAGAATCTAAAAACAACCAGAGGTCTTTCTTCCACCAGGGTCTGAGCCTTCTGTAGCTCTAGCTCTGATTATCATAGCCACGCCCACCCTCAGCAAGAAAAAAGAAACAGCAGACCCTTGATGCTAATACCACAGTTCCCCTGGGTGCCAGTCTCCCAGCGGGGCCCCAAATGGCTCCTTGTACTCTGGTAGTTGATGTCCTTGAATATACTTGTCAGATTGGGTTGGTGACAGTCAAGTCACCCTGGACCTGGCGAATCACTTCTACTGAATAGAACAAAGGTGAGGTGATGTGTATGATGGAGTGGCTAGGTCATGAAAAGCAGTGTGGCATCATCCTGTCTGTCTGTTTATCACTGGCTTTGGAGGAAGGTAGTCTCCATGTCAGAAGGACATCTAGGCAGCTAGGAAGAGGTCCATGGAGGGAGGAATTGAAGTCTCTACTCAACAGTCAGGGAGAGCCTGTGGCTTACTAACAAATCAGATAATTACAGCCCCAGCCAATAGCTTGATGCAATCTCATGAGAGATCCTGAGCTAGAACCACCCAGGAGAACCACTCTGGGATTCCTGACTCACCAGAAATGGAATGGCTTAATAAACATTTGTTGTCAGATATGTCTAAAGCATGGGGAAATTGCTTTCAAGTGGAAATCTTGCCCTAAATCAGGAGTCCCTGTGTATTTCTTGTCCTAATGTGTGAGTCCTGAGCATTCTTGCATTGGTGAGGGACCTCCTGAAATTCTTGGGCAAAGTCCCATTGCTATGTTTTGGATCTGATATAAATGCGTCCCTTAAAAATTAATGTGCTGGACATTTGGTCTTCATGTGGGAATGTTGAGATATGGTAAAACCTTTAAGAGGTACAGTGTGCTAGCAGGTAATTGTGTCATGTGAGGCATTCTGTTCAGAAGGAATTAATGTAGCTCTCTTGGGACTCTGATTAGTTCCTGCCAGAGTGGGTTGCAATACAGAAAGTGAGCCTGGCCTGTGAATTTCTCTCATCTTCTGTCTCATCATGCTGTCTCCCCTTCTGCATGTTGCTAGTTCCCTGTCCTTTTCCCCACAATGTTGAGGGAGACACAGCCAAGGGGAACTCAACAGCATGTTAACGGCACACTGTTTGAACACTCCAGCCACCGAACCAGAAGTCAAATAAAACTCTTTTCCTTTATCAATACCCAGCTCTGGGTATCTACATTGTCATAGCAACATAAAATAGATTAGCACACCCAGGTACTAACTGGATGCCTTAATTTATTCTCTTTTATAGCCAGGATACTGAAATATCATATAAATAAGCACCATGCCTCCAAAACAATGGATGTTTGGAGAACATTTATTGATGATGGGCTTAAATAAAAATGATCATGTGCCTGGCACAGAATCAGGGAGTGTTTTGTTCTGTTCTACATAGGGTCACTATGAGTCAGACCCAACTCCACAGCACCTAAAAACAACAACAACAACAATCAAGGCTTTAGATAAAATTGAATTATTAACTCTATAAAAATTATTTTCCTTTTAAAGACAAAAATATAAGGCCCTGAAAGTTTAGAAAATATGTCCAGAATCATGAAGTTGATAAATGGCAAACCCATATTTGCAATTTGTGTCTATATGACTCAAATACCCATACTCTTGCCTTGTGCATTGTATGTTCTCCTAATAAAGAATTCTTTGTGGAAAATCAAGGAAAATAAAATGTGTTTTGAATTGCCCACTCAATTGCTTCCTAAGGTCCTTCCACCTGCATACTCATGCCTACTTGTTGGAGAAAGCTGGACTTGAACCCATGACCCTCTGCATTGTGCGTTGCAACTGGGTGCCCCAATGCTGCACCTGATAAGAAACTGAAGTTGGGGAACAGAGCATCACACACAGGGGTAAAAACAAGGGAGGTTTATTTACAAGGATAGGGAAAAGGTAGGTGGTTGGAACAGGGAAAGGAGATGCGGGAGGAAGGCGCTCAGCTGTAATCCCTGCCACTGGGGCAGGGACTTCTGGGTGTCATTGCCCATCTGTCCATAGTCTGCGCTGCTTCAGAGGCCCTGAGCTTGACTTTTGGATGCTTCCCTCTCAAAGCACTTGATCCATTGGTTGAGGGGAAGGAGAAGATCTGGTGGATGCAGGTAGGTAGAGGCGAGGAATGGAGGTAGGCTGGATGAAGGATGAAGGCCAGCTAAGGGTAGGCTGAAGGCTAGGTGGATCAGGCAAGTACAGGCCTCTGGTCCTTATGGGACCGGAGGACAGAATGAGCCCTTCTTAGGTGGTGTTCAGGTAGAGCTGTTGGGCTCTGGGGTCAGGGGTTTTTATCCCCTCAGGCCAACTGTCATCCAACACTCAAGGAATGACAGCTGGCCAATCAGAGAAGGGCTCAGGGGCAGCATGTGGGCAATAGCTAAGCCAATGGGGAGGCAGATGGTGCTCAGCCAATCAGGCCTCAGAGAAACCTGAGCTGGCCAGCACCATCTTGGCTCACTTGATGGGAGCAGGGAATAGTGAGGTACTTGGATGTAGGGCAAGGGTCAGTTGCTTTGGATGATAGAGTTCAGTCCTCCAAGAGGACTAGATGGGCTCCTGGGACCTGCCATATTTTGCTACTCTCTATCCCCCTGGGAAATCCACATACCTACTTAATAGTTAGGGCAAGCCTAACCACATCAATGAGGATATTATTATTCCTCATACCATTGGCAGGCAGGGCTGCAATTGTTTTGCGTGACACCTGGTGTGGGCTCCTCACAGTCTGGTCTAGCCTACAGGTATGATACCTGTCTGCTAAAACTTTCTGTTGGAAACCTTCTTTCAAAGACCCACAGTAGGTATTCCAGTGCTTCCCTGTTTAGTGACAAGGCCCAAAGAGCTGACAAAGGCCTTGAACAGCTGTCTAGTGAAGTACTTTTCCTAGAGTAGGCACTAAACTTGATTTATAGACATCTTAACATTGATCCACTTCCAAGAATAAACAAAGAAAACTAGAGCAATTATCAATGAACACAATTTTAATATTGTTGTTGTCTAAAACTTTTTAATGATTTTATTAGGCATGTATAATTCATCACATATACATAGAAGTATATATATGTGTATATACTATTAATTATCTCCTAATCATCTTGGTGTCCCCTTTTTTACATCGAATCCCTAAGCCAGTTGTTCAAAACTTTTGTGTGTATAGGACTGACATTTTCTACCACTAATTGGTGGTGTGAGTTTGGGGAACACAAGTTCTCCAAGGCTCAATTTCTTTATTTGTAGTAATTTTTTTTTATTTTGTCATAGATCAAACCCATGCCCTTTTACAGGCTAGACAAGAACTCAACTACTAAGCCACACTGCCAGATCTTTAAATTTCTTATTTTAGAACACATTTTCTAATCATATAACAAAATATCTGAATCTGGGTAATGTATAAAGAAAATAGGTTTATTTAGTTTACATTTTCGGAGGCTGAAAGACCAAGATAGAGCAGTCTCATCAGTTTGGCTTGTGGTGAGGGCGTCCTTGCTACATTATAATATGGCAGATGGCATCATGACAGAAGCATGTATTAGAGAGAAGGAATGTCAAATGGAAGGGCAGGAAGGACGAGGGGTACAAAGGCTAGGTTTGCTCTTTTTATAATAACCTTCTCTTATAAGAACTAACCAGAGTCCTTCAAAAATTACCTTAACTCCTTCTGAGGGAAGCATTCCCAAAGACCTACCATCTTCCATGAGGCTCTATCTTAAAGGTTCTACCATTTGAACACCACTGAGAACAAAGCTTCTAGTACATGGACCTTTGGGGACACATTCAAACCATAACCAAACCTTAACAATTACTTTATCATGTCACCATAAATATCGAGTGAGACAATACATGTGAAGCCCTTGGTATGCTTTGTGATGTATGGAAAATGATAGTGCTCTTTGTCATTATAAGACAAAAGCGGGGCCTTGGGATGTGCATCTTTAATAAGTAACTCAGGTGATTACAACATAATATCATACTAAGACAGTACTAACTGAATGCAATTGAATTTTACTTGATCATTTTGATAGTATTCATCTTAGGCGTTTTCATTTTGTCTTCTATTTAACCACTGGATTTGACTTACAAGTGAAAGTTCTCATTGTAGCTTGATTTCCCTGTTTTATTTCTGAGATGTTAAGTAACCATTTCCCTCTTGCACATTTTTTTCATACTAATAATCTGGTAGCCTGCAGCTGTACCACTGTGGCATCAGATCCTATCAGATCTTGGAAGCTAAGCTGTGTCAGGCCTGGTTAGTGTTTGGATGGGTGATTGCCTGAAAACACCATGTGTTGTAGGCTTGGGAGAAGGACCTGGCAACCCACTCCACCAAAACAGTCAGCCACTGAAAACCCTATGAATAGCAGAAAAGCACTAGCAATACTATTTCACCTGTTGTATGTAGGGTCGCTATGAGTCAGACATCAATTCAGTGGCATCTAACAACAACAACAACAAAAATAATCTAGTCAATGTAGAGGGATAAAGGGGAGAGGATAATCTCAATGTAAATAATGCAACTTCATGAGCACATTGGAAAAATAGGGGAATATAACCCAAATAAGCCATTTGAGTTTTGCTACATATTGGCCATAAGGCTCCATAAACCTTGTGGTTTGATGAAAGTGTTATCAGAACTGATGTAAAGGATGCACAATGGAAAATGCCAATGCTCTGTTACTCTGTACCTCATGGTCATTTACTAATGAAGGGAGAAAAAAAGAAAAAAAGAAGGAAAAAAAACAATAATCGGGCAATAGGACTGCTGGGGGATGCATTATGGCTGAGTTCCATTGTCACAGGGCATTGGAATGCTTCCTTTAGAAAGAGTTAAGGTAGTCCTTGAGGGGCTCTCCTTCCTTCCTGAGAGTGAGTATATCAAAAGAGCCAGCTTGGCCTTTCAGTCTCTCTTGTTTCCTGCACGGTAATGTGACTGCCCTAAGACTGATCCATTTTCCCACAGAGGTTGTTCGTGTAAGACAGGCTCATATCCAAGTATATTTTCTATATCAACTCACATAGCTGATAATTCAGTATATAAAGCACATGCATTCCTGGGATATGGGACCAAAGATGGTAGACTATTTGCTAGTCACTAGAATGTATAATTTAATATTATAATTCAAATGGAAAGAGTAGTGCAACCATTTTAGCTCTGAAGGGAGTGAATATAGAACTTATTCTTTGTATAAAAACAACAGTAAGTTTTTCCCTGGCAAGATGGCAGAATGAAAGCAGCCTCTGTTAGATCTGGTGAGACTGCCAAGACAAACTGGGGAATTTTAGATTGTATTCTAACTAGAGATGAGCAGCAAAAATACAAAGATCACAAGAAAGGTGACAAATCAACTTTGGGACAACCTGCATGATGAGGTGGGACAAACCACATCATCCTCAGACACACGGTATCCAGTGTCCTGGAGAGGCAAGGGAAGCTCTACTCAAAAGGTAGTATAAATGCTCCCCACACTACAGAGCAGACTGGCAAGAAACAGTTTAATATCTGAACACTGACTCTGCATAGGCAGCACACAGCCTCTGGTAGTGGAATAGATCACAGCCTTTAGTGGTGGAACAGATCACAGCCTCTTGTAGTGGAACAGATGCACAGGCAGTTGTTAGGCATAAATTAACCACAAGTGCTTTCATGTGTGCTTGACACCTGAATTGGCAGCAGAGAAAGAAGATACAGTGCTGCGGGGTGGGTTCTAGTCACATCTGCTCCTCAACTATGAAAATACCTAGGTATGCTATGGAACTTGTCTGATCAACAACCCAAACTTGGATATCTCTAGATATGTGGCCCCTCCAATTGTCCAACTAAAGATCAGTGTTTGAGCTTCATGATGTGAGCCTGTGTGTCCTGTGGATCAGTAGGATTTAATAAGGTGAGGCAGGCTTTTTTAAACAGCCATTATCTAGTGCAGAATTTGGAGTTTGGGTGGTACAGCAAGTATAGAACTCCAATTGACTGCAGGATAGAAAGCCTTAAGAGAAGATCACGTCACCACCATGCTGAGGATCTGGAAAGGTGCACTCACACCTGGTGAAGTGGTCTCCTGAGCTAATTGAGAAGAAAGGCTTTTCCTTTTTCTCTCCTCTTCCCTCTCTTCCCCTTCTGTTTGTTTTCTCTCTCTCTCTTTGAATCTTATTCTTCTCACATTTTACCCTTCAGGGTTTTGATGTTCCAGTCAGTGCCTTGGTGCAGTTGAGTTCCTTGACATTGAAACGTTGCAGGTGTTCAGGATAGCAGATGCATACATTTCAACTAAGAAACACACAGGAAATTAAACAGTAAGCGTCATCTCCAAGAGATCACAACATCATAAAGCATCAGAAATGCTTTATTTTCTCAAAAAAATTAAAAGCCTACTCAGAAAAATAATAACTGATCTCAAAGATGCAATTTAGACACTGGACAAAAAAGTAACCCAGAAGAAAAATTCAGTAGAGAGTTGAAACCTTGAAAAAAAATGAATAGAAATTCTGGAAATGAAACATACAGTAAACCAAAACAAAGCCACAGTAGTTAGTACTAGTAGACTGGACTAAACAGAAGACAAGATATCAAGGATGGAAGATGAGATCAAAGAATTAATAGGAAAAAATGAAGCAATATAACAATAATTTTCAAGAATTATGGAATGAATCATAGCAACAAAACCTAAGCATTTATGATATTATTGAAAAAGCTGAGGCTATAGCTAAAGGTTTAAATAATCTTTTCAATGAAATGATAGCAGAAAATTTTTCCAAATTTAAGATTCAAGAAATAGATATCCAAACAATTGAGGCATCCAGAATTCCACATAGACTTGACCAGAGCATATCCTGTACTCATTATATTGTAGTTGAAATGCGAAAATTGTAAAGTAAAAAAATAATAATAATTTTAAAGACTGCAAGAGAAAAACGCCAACCTACATACAAATGAAAACTCATCAGAATAAGAGCATACTTATTAACAGTAACTCTAAAAGCTAAGAAAACATGAAATGTGATTTTTCAGGTCATGAAAGCAGTTATCACCCAATATTATTGTATTCAGTAAAATTATCCTTTAAAATAGATGAAAAATAAAGACATTTCCAGCACCAAACAAACACTTCAAAGGATACTTACAGGACTCCTGAAGCCATTCCTCACTGGCATCCAATCCTATTTGATCTCAGAATCTAAGCAGGGTTGGCCTGGTTAGTCCTTGGATGGGAGACTGCCTGGTAATACTAGGTGCTGCAGGGTAGGGAGAAGGACCTGGCAGCCCACTTTTGAAACAATCAACCATTAAAAACCTTATGAATAGCAGAGAAGCACTGACAATAGTGCTGGGCATTGCGCAGTGTTGGTAGTTTTTCATTCTGTTGTACATAGGGTCACTATGAGTCAGGCCCAACTCAATGGCACCTAAGAACAGCAACATACTGAAAAAAGAGAGACAGATTCAAACATGAGGATGCAGGAATGAATAAGACCTCTATATGAATTAGGGTGGGCTGGGATTTAGCTCAGCTGGTAGGGTGCTGCGCTGCAGTCTCTGAGGTCCTGAGTTCAATTCCCAGCACCACAAAATGGGAGAAGGGCCTGGCAATCCACTCCCATGGCAATCCCGAAACAGTCAGCCATTGAAAACCCTATGAGGGTCGCTATGAGTTGGATACCGACTCGACGGCAACTAACAACAACAACAACATGAATTAGGGCAAAACTAAGGATCAATCAATAGTTAAATCAATGGGAACAACACCCAACAAAATACACACACACACACACACACACACACACACCCACCATATTCAATAATAACTCTGAAGGTATCTGGTCTGAATTCTCCCTTTAAAAGATGTAGATTAGTCAACTGAATTAAGAGAAAAGAGTCAACAATTTACTATCTTCAGTAGAATCATCTCCTTTGTAAGGATTCACACTGATTGAAAATGAGAGGATATAATACAATTTACCAATCACAGGAGAGCCAAGAAAAAGCAGAGATTGTGATATTGATATATGACAGGGTTGACTTCAGCTTGAAACTAATCAAATGGGATAAAGAAGGCCACTACACATTAATAATCAACCAAGACAATCATAATGATTGTATAATAGCTATGTGCCAAATACCGGTGCTCCTAATTTCATAAAACAAACATTACTAGATATAAAGAAGTGCTTTGGGGAGTTATTATGGGAGATTTCAATACTCCACTTTCACCATGAGATAGGTCATCTAAAGAAAAAGTTAAAAAGAAACTCTGGATTTAAACAAACCACAGACCAATTGGAGCTAACAGACATCTAAAGAATATTTCACTCAACATATACAGAATATATATTTTTCTCGGCATCATATAGAACTTTCCCTAAAACAGACCACATTTTAGTTCACAAAACCAACCTCAACAAATACAAAAAAAGAGATATAATCCCTAGTATCTTATCAGATCACAATGGAATTAAACTAGAAATAAGTAGCAAGAAAAATTATAAAAATCATAAAATATATGAAAATTAATTTATTTTTGAATGACTAATGAGTTGTTGGACAAATTAGAGAATAAGTTTTACAGTTCCTAGAATTAAATATAAATGAAAGTACAAGTCATCAGAAACTTTAAAATATAGAAAAGCTGTTCTACATGGAAAATCCATGGCTATGTGGACCTTCATTAAAAAATCAGAGAGAGCTCAAATAAATAACTTAATGACACATCTCAAGGCATTAGAGAAATAACAATAAGCAAGTCCTAAACTCACTATACAAAAATAAATAATAAAGGTTAAAGCAGAAATCAATGAAATGCAAAAGAAAATACAAAAACAAACAAAAAAGTATAAAGAATCAATGAAACTGAAAGGTGGTTCTTTGAAAAGGTAAATAAGAAAGACAAACCTTTATCCATATTAACCCCTCAAAAGGGAGAGAAGACCTAAATTAACAAAATTAGAGATAAAAAATGAGTCATTACAACATAATAATGAAATACAGAGAATCATCAGAGATTACTTTGAGAACCTATATTCCCCTCAAAACAAAAATGTTGAAGAAATGGATAAATTCCTCAATACTTATGACCTATCAAAATTAAGTCCAGAGGATATAAACAGTTTAAACAGACCTGTAAAAAATAATAATATTGAGGCAATAGCAAAGAAACTTCCAATCAAGAAAAGCCTTGGTCCAAACAGATTCACTGGCAAATTTTATCAAACTTTCAAAGAATTAATCCCTATCCTTCTCAAATTATTCCACAAAATAGAAAGGGAAGGAATACTTCTGAATTAATTCTACTAAGCTATTATCATTGTGATACCAAAACCACATAAGGATCCAACAAAGAAAGAAAACTGTGGACCAATTTCTCTGAGTAACATAGGTGCAGAAATCCTTGTTAAAACACTCACAATCAGAAAACAGCAATACATAAAGATTACCCATGGCAACCAAGTGGGCTTCATTCCACTGATGTAAGGCTGGTTTAATATGCCCAAATCAGTAAATGTAGTGCAACTGAATACAGTTAGAGACAAAAATCACATGATTATTTCAATAGATGCTGAAAAAGCCTTTGACTAAGTTCAACAACTTTTCATGATAAAAGGTATTGAGGAAATTGGGAATAGATGTAACATATCTTAACCTTTTAAAGGCTAAATATCACAAACCTACAGCCAACATTATACTAACAGGGGGAAAACTGAAAGTGTTTTGTTTAAAATCAGGAATGAGAAAAAGGTGCCCACACGTAACCACTTTTATTTACTGTAGTGATCAAAGTACTAGCCAGAACAATAAGACATGAGGAAGAAATAACAGCATACAGTTCTGAATGAAGAAGTTAAATTATTCTTATTTGCAGATGATATGATACTATTTTTAAAAACCTTCAAGTCTCTGATATAAGACCCTTAGACTTAATAAGTTCCTTTAATAAATTTTTAGGATACAAAGTAAGCATTCAAAAATCAGGACCATTCCTATATATCTATAATGAACAGGAGGAGACAGAAATCAAAACTACTATTCCATTCACAATAGCTTCTCAAAAAATAAAACATGTAAGTCTTAATCTAACCAAAGATCCCAAAGACCTTTTTGTTGTTGTTGTTGTTATCTGCTGTTATATCCGAAGACCTCTTCAGTGAAAGCCTTAAAACACTATAGAAAGAAGCTAAAGAGAACATTAGGAATAGAGATACCCCTTGCTTGTGGATCAGAAGAATTAATATTTTTAAAATGGCTATACTACCAAAGTAGCTGGGATTTAGCTCAGTTGGTAGAGCGCTGCGCTGCAGTCTCTGAGGACCCAAGTTCAATTCCCAGCACTGCAAAAATGGGAGAAGGGTCTGGCAATCCACTCCCAAGGCAATCCCGAAACAGTCAGCCATTGAAAACCCTATGAGGGTTGCTATGAGTTGGATACCAACTCAATGGCACCTAACAACAACAACAACAACAACATACTACCAAAAGTACTTTATAAATAAACAACAATCCCCAACAAAATTCAAATGAAATACTTCACATAAAAAGAACAAAAAATCCAAAAAAAAAAAAAAAATGGAAACACAAAAGACCCCAAATACTCAAACCAATCCTTGCCAGTAAAAGTAGTACAGAAGGAATCATCCTACATAACTTTAAACTATGCTACAGGATCCTAGTTATGAAAACAACTTTGTATTGGCACAAAACAGACATGAAGACCAACAGAACAGAGTAGAAGATGCAAATAGAGATCTGCACAGTTTCAACCATTTGATCTTTGACAGAGTTACAAAAACATAATGAAGCCGGGCGTGGTGGCACACGCCTGTAATCCCAGCGGCTCGGGAGGCGGAGGCGGGAGGATGGCAAGTTCGAGACCAGAGGCAGTCTGCGTAACTTAGCGAGATCCTGTCTCAAAAAGTAAAAAGAATGGGCTGAGGTGCAGCTCAGTGGTCCAGTACTTGCAGAGCATGCAGGCGCCAGGCCCTGGGTTCAACCCCCAGTACCACAAAAAAAAAGAAAAAAAATAGTCTCTTTAACAAGTGGGTGGTGGAAAAACTGGATATCCACATGTAGAAGGAATGTAGATCCATATTTTTCATCTTGTACAAAAATCAAATCAATGTAGATCAAAAATTTCAATCTGACTCTGGAAGCTGAAGTTTTTAGAAGAGAAAGTTGGTTGTACACTTCCTATGTGGACATACACAAGTTTTTTCTTAATAAAAGTACATTAGTCCAGGAAACAGCACCAACAGTAGATACATTTGATTATATGAAATTAAAAAGTTTTCACACCACAAAGGAAGCAATCAACAGAATAAAGACAAAGGGATAAAATCTTTGCTATCCATACATATGATAGAGAATTAATATTTGGGGGGCATAAAGAATTTTAAAAATTAAACACTAGCAAAACAAATAATCCAATTAATACATGGGCAGTGGAACTGAGAAGACTATTTTCCAAAAAAGAAATGCAAATAGCCAAGAAACATATGAAAAAATGTTTAATATTCTCAGCTATCAGGGAAATTCAAATTAAAACTACACTGAGGTTCTATTTTACCACAGTCAGAATAGCTAGCATCAACAAACCAATGAGAATAAATGCTGGCTAGGATGTAGAGTAAAAGGAACACTTTTACACTGCTAGTAAGGCTGTAATCTAGTACCAGCACCATGGAAATCAGTATGGAGTTTCCCCAGACTCCCAAAAATAGAACTACTATTTTATCCAGCAATTCCACTCTTAGGTATATACTCAATGGAAGCTAAATCAGTATAGCACAGTGACATCTGCACTTCTATGTTAATTGCAGCACTGTTAACAATTGCAAGAGTATGAATTCAACCAAGATGATCTTCAAAAGACAAGTGGATTAAAAAGTTGTGATACACACACACACACACATACACACACACACACACACACAATGGAATACTATTCAATCATAAAGAAAAGTGAAATGTAGCATTTGCAGAAAAATGGGTGGACTTGGAGATCATCGCCTTGAACAAAATAACCCCCTTCCCATAAAGGAAATACCAAAAGTTCTCTCACATACAGAAGTTAGACATGGGAGACTAAGTTTTCTCTGCTCAGTTGGTTTAGACATTGTAAATTGTATTGATTTTGTAGAAAAAAACAATAAAACAAAACAAAACAATAAAACTTTAACCTCATAGAAGTTGACAGTAGGATGGTGGTTAGCTGAGGTTGGGGAGAGTAGAGATGAGGATAGAATGGGGGGAGTTTGAGCAATGTTGAGCAATGGGTTCCAGGTCACAGTTATATAAGAGACATTACATGATGCAACTCCACAAATACATAGGAAAAATGGGAATATAGCCTATCATTGCATATGATTTTTACCACATATTAATGAAAGGGTCCCATAAATTATGTAAGTTGATGATGTAAGTGTAACCAAAAACAATGTAATAGGTGCAAAATGGAAATAGAAAAGCCTTATTACCCTGTACCCCACTAACATTTATTAATAAAAAGAGACATGTGTCACTGCATAGTAAAGGGACTGAAGACAGAATAAGAGAGAGAGCTACAGAAATGGAGAGAGAGGGGGAGAGAGAGAGAACAAATGTCTTACATGAAAAAAATTAAAAAAAACAACAACAGCAGTAACATCAGAAACTGTACAAAATATATGAAACTGGCTTTAGGTCTTGGCAAAATAGATTACAGGACTTTGCTGGCAAGTTTATAGTCTCAAATGATTTGATTAAAACTGACAAATTTAAAACTAAAAAAGTAAAAAGATTGAGCCATTGACTAAAAAAACAAGCAAAAAGAAGGCATAAAAATATAACAAACTATGTTTTAAATAGAATGAGAGAATGAAATAGATAAGAACAGAAATGCATAAAACAGAAAAGCAAACCATAGAGAAAATCAACAAAAGCAAAAAGTGGTTCTTTGAAAGGAGGAGTGAGATTAATCCTCCTCTAGATAACGGATCAAGAAAGGAAGGAGAGAAAACACAACTTACCAGTACAAGGAAGGAAGGAGAGGACCTCTCTGAGAAAGAACCTGAAGGATGAGTATAAAAGCCTTAATGCCAATAAGCACTTCCATTTAAATTAAATGGAAACAATCCTTGAAGATGTCTTACCAAACTATCTCAAGGAGAAATAGAAGGTCTGAATAGTTTAATGTCTACAAAAGAAATTTAATTTCTAATTAAGCATCTTTCCACAAAGGAAATTCCAGGCATACATGGCTTCATTGGTAAACTGGAATACATATTTGAAGTATGTTGTTGTTGTTGTTAGGTGCCGTCAAGTTGAGTCTAACTCATAGTGTACAACAGAACAAAAACACTCCCCCGACAGTGTACCATGCCTTGCATTATGTCAGTGCTTCTCTGTTCTTCATAGGTTTTCCAATGGCTGATTGTTTTGGGATTGTTTCGGGAGTGGGCTGCCAGGTCCTTCTCCCATTTTTACTGTGCTGTGGATCTAACCCAGGTCCTCAGAGAGCTCAGAGCAGCACCTTGCCAATCCCAGCCACACTTGAAGTACAGTCTTACACAAATTATTTTCAGAAAATAGAGAAGGAAGCAATCTTCAGCACATTTTATGAGGTAGGGCTATTGTGACAATAAAACTGGACAAAGATACATAACAGATTTCTCTAATTAATAGACAAAAAATTATAACAAAGTAAGTATCAATAAGTTGTTATGGCTACATAAAAAAGGTAATAGATCATGATCAAGTCAGATTTATCCAAAGCAGAGAAATCTAGTTTAACATTACAAAACACATCAACTTATTTCATAATATGGACAGATAAGGAAGACAAGTCTATTTAATCATCTCCATAAATACAGGAAATCATTTAGTCCAAACTCTCAGCAAACTCAGAGGCAATGGAAACTTCCTCAACCTAATAAAACATACCCGTGTAGAATCTACAGTTGTCACTGCATTTAATTGTGAACTATGATAACACAAGAGACAATGATTTCCACTCTTACTACTTGCAGGTACTGGAGTACGTGTCCAGCACAATAAAACATCAAACAAACAAGTGGAAGATATGCATTCTTATAGCATAAAATAATAAAGTACTTAGAAGTAAACTTAGTAAAAAGTTTAGATGACCTAAATGAAAACTATAAAGTGTTGCCGAAATGTGTTTAAAAAACTAAAGGCAGACATATTCCGTAGTCATGCTTCTGATATCATTCCACTGTAAGTTCTTTTTAAATTGGTCAATAGATTCTGCACAGTCTGAATCAAATTACAGTGGAGTTTTCCTGCAGTAATTTGAAAGCCATATTTTCATGTCGAAACTTAGATTTGCCAAAACCAATTTGAAAAAGAACAAAATTGAATTCAGTATAAAATTTCAGTAATCAAGAGAGCTTGAACTTTCCATAAATGCAAGCAAATAGATGAGCACAACAGATTACAGTTTCCACAAACACACTCATAATTACCAAGTTAATTTTTAACAAAAGACAGCACATTGATTCAATGATAAAATGAACGATCTTTAATAAATATGGCAAAACCAGTGGATCTCTATATGGAAATATGAATATATATTACTGATAAAGAGACCGATGAATCTCAGAAACATCATTTTGAGCTAATGAATTCAGACTCAAAACAGTATATATTGCAAGTTTCATTTGTCTGGAATTTCATTGTAGGCAAAACTTATTCTATGTTGATAGAAATCAGACCAGTTGCCTCGAGGTAGGAGGTTTGGGATCAACTCCCTTGGGAGATGCAGAAGGGAATTTACTAGGACTTTGTGAAAATTCTCTTTCTTGGTTGGGGAGGAGGCTACATGAATGTGTGTGGATGTTAAAACATACTGCAACCTACATTTCACCTTTTGTTTCTCCAGAGGGAATGGCACTAGGCTGCTATAGATGCCGTAACAGAATACCACAGACTGGGTGGCTTAAAACTGTCATTGATTTTTTGGAGACAAATATTTTTTCGAGATGAATATTAAACACTGAATATACCATACACTGCCAAGAAAACCCAACAGATCTGTCACAGAAGTACAACCAGAGTGCTCTTTGGAAGCAAGGATGGCTAGACTGTGTCTTACGTATTTTCAACGTGTAGTCAGGAGGGACCAATCCCTGAAGAAGGACATCATATTTGGGAGAGTGGTGGGTGAATGAAAAAAGGGGAAGATCCTTAACTAGATGGATTGGCACAGTGACTGCAGCAACTGGATTAAGCATAAAAGATTGTGTGCATGGCACAGTGTTGAGTAGTATTTCCCTCTGCTGTACATAGGGTCACTATGAGTCAGACTCCACTCAATGGAACCTAACGACAAAAGAACAAGGTGGTTTCAGTGTTGGTGCCTGATGAGATCTCTCTGGCTTTCCTCTGAGTGCACAATGAAGGAGCCAGCTCTGGCATCATTTACTCTTCTTCCAAGGATTAGGGCCTCATTCTATGATCTCATTTAATCTTACCTCCTTGAAGGCTTTATCTCCAAACACAATCCTATCGAGGATTAGGGCTTAAGCATAGGAGCTTGTAGGGAGATACAATTGAGTCTGTCAGAGTAAATTACCCTTATTAAAGAAGAAACAAAATATAAGACAGAGGAAAGATCCATATATGTTCCTTGGCAAATTTTACTGCTAGCATATAAAGCCTTTATAATATTCAAAGTCACAATATATATTATTTATTAATAATATATAACCTTTTGACCTTTTTGGCACCCTTTTCTGTGCCTTCTCGCCCGTTCCTGCCTGGACCATAGATGAGGAAACACCTCTCCCGTTGCTCTCCCCCAGAACTTTGGTGAGGAGAGAATGCTCTCCCCTCACAATCACCAACAAGGAAAAGAACCTGCTCTCCGTCTGATCACCAACGAAGCAACAGCTGTCTCCTCAGGACCACGAAGACGACCAACACGGGTGTTGCAGGCAAAAGCGCCTGAGGCTTTTCCTTTCTCCTGTCTCCTCCAGGGTCCCCAGGGCCACAGGAGTCTGCTCCTCTCACCTGAGGGTCCCGAGTGACCTGTGTTTAGTATCTGTGTGCGCGGTGACGCTGCCCCTCCGAACCTCCAGGCCGGACCGGGAGGCACCTGCCCCACATAGTGTTGGTGCCCGAACGCGGGGCCCAACATAATTTTCTATCATTCTCTTACTTTTTCATGTAAAGTATTTCAGACAATCACATGTTGATTTTTTCACTTTTATACAAAAAAGATTTATATTGAACATAATTCTCAACATATTTTTCCACTCACACATATTGCTTTGGTTCATTTATATTATTATATATTATTATATATTATTATATATTTATTTATTATTATAAATATATTTTTGGCAACCAAAAATAAATATATATTATAAATATATTATTATAAATATATAATATATGCATTATAAATGTTATTTATTAATAAATAAATATAGCAAGAAATATTCTGAAGTACTAATCAAAGGAAGCAGATGGAATAGCCTGAAAGTCAACACCATTGAGCTAGTTTGGTTGTCCTGGCCTTGCTGGCAAGTATACTTTAGTTAGAAGAAAATGTCAAGTGGTTTCTCTTTAAACTCAGCTTTGATTTGGCTAGGTTAATGCAGAACCACATCTACTACTATCAATTAAAGTTCTCACTAATCCACTTGTACTTCTGACATGTTGAAATGATTTTTCAAGATTCTGCATCAATCACCTTTGTCCACATATTACACATGTGATAAATTACTCTTTAATAAAACCCAATTAAATTCCAGAGTCAATGTTCCCCAAGAAATAAGCTCTTGAGTGGTGGACACATTTGAGAAGCTCAGAATATTTCTTCTTATTTTTTTCCTTCTTCTGCATCAAAATTGTGGTGTAGAGATTCATGGGAAATGCCTTCTCCAACTTCCCACCCTGAATATGTCTTATGTACAGTGGAAAGACAAGAATCTTTCTTCTCTCCTTGCACTAGACATTTATCAAGCATGTCCTTTGTTTCTGAGTGCTGTGGCTAGTGCAAGAGATGACAGATGAAGATGGAGTGTCCTTTGTGGTAAGAAGGAACATATGCACAGATCACTCCATGAGATGTTAACGCCAACAGGAATGAGGATTGAGAAACTCCCTGGCACTGAGGCAAAGAGATGCATGAGTGTCAGCTATTATGGTAAGCTGAGTTTTACTTGATAGACACAGTGAGCAATGGTAAGGGAATTCCAGGCACAGAATACTGTAAGGCCTGCAAACAGGTACCTTTCTAGAAGTCTGTGGATCCCTCTGCCTTCATGGCAGACGAGACCTAAGAGGTAGAGAAAGGACAGAATATGGTACAAGTATTGCTAAGGATTTTAAACTTTTATTGTGTTAGACTTTAGTGAGCTCAAGGGACATTTTCAGCAGAATTGCATGATTAGATTTCTCTCTCCAAAAGTATGGAGTGACATCTATATGGAGGAAGGGTTGGAGGGGATCTCGCTATGAAACCATTGTCACTGGACAGCTGGTTTATAAAGAGGCCGGCACTAAAATTGCTTGCAATTATTCAAGTAACTACTTAGATATGTATAGATTATGTGGAAGCGGCTAATGAGCTAGGTGTTAGGATTATAGTAAGCACTTGTTAATGTTTCGGTCTTCTAAAAACCTACAATGCCCTAGTGCAGGTAAAAGTGTACTTAAAAGTCTCAGAGGCATCCTGATATTTCTCACACTTACTAAATCATCATCTTTAGTGAGTAAAATAATAACAGCTTCTTACCTTTGATAGGAGTTGTGTCATTTCTAAAGAATGTTCACGTACATTTTTTCACTCTTGGCTCAGACAAGCCTCTGTAGAGGAGGAAAGTATCCTAGGAAGAGATCACGGCTTAGGCAGAGAAAATGACTTTCATAAAATTCTAAGACTATCCTGTACACCACTCCTTCAGCTTCTAGTTGAGTATTTATCCCAATGCATCACTTCTCTTTTTAATTGTCCTTTGACTTTTGCTACCATCTTGTTTATTTCCTATGAATCTCAAGTTCTGTTTATTCACCCAGCCTGAGCCTACCTGCCCTGTGAGGGTCTTGGTGACTGTCACCCTTTGATGTTAGGTGGCTGCCTGGCCCTGCTCTGAGTTACCTGGGTCCCCTGGAGCCCAGCCCTGCTACTTGTTTGGCATCTGTGTCCTTGGATTTCTTCATGTCCCACCAACCTCTGACCCTAGAGACTCATTTTGCCCCCTTTGACTATCTCCTTCTACAGTTGAACTTGAACTAATTAAAAACGACTTTCAAGAGGTTGAGGATTTTTCCTGAAGTTAAATATTCCATTTTAACACAAAGCGTAGGTACTTGGGCAGCACTATGTCTTCTGTTTCCTTTTATGTATTTATTTTGTCGGACTAGGGGATAGAACCCAGGGCACATGCTAGACAACTGCTCTAGCACTGAGCTGCACTCTCAACTCCTTTTTTATTTTATTTTGAGACAGTCTCACTAAGTTGCACAGGCTGCCTCTGGCCTCTAACTTGTGGCCCTCCTGCCTTAGCCTCCTGAGTCACTGGGATGATAGGAATGTGCCATGGTACCTCGCTTGTTTCCTTTTATTTTTTAAGGAATAAGTGAAATTGTACTATTTATAATTCCTGGCTATCAATTTTATCATTGACTCATGGATCACTCCATTTTCCCATGTTAAAATATTCTAAAATAATGCTGTAACCAGGCACAAAAACACAACTCAAGCAGGACTTTCACAATAATCATATGAGGTCCTTTTGCATCTGTTTCTTACTTCGCTCAACCTCAAGTCACTACAATCCAATGTTTACTATCATTCTCTCACTTTTTCATGTAAAGTATTTCAAACAAGCACATGTTGATTTTTTCAATTTATACAAAAATGATTTATATTGAACATAATTCTCAACATATTTTTCCACTCACACATATTGTTTTGGTTCATTTATATTGTTATATATTGTATCTCGTTTATTTTTATGATGATAATACCATTGTCTAGTTGCTCAACAGAGTATTCATGTTTTGTCCTCTATATGGATACTGTTTTTTCCCAAGGTTTTTGTTAATTTAATGTATGTCATTGTGCATAATATTAGGTGGTTAACATGTTTCAAAAATTCTCTTGGATCTGCATATAGATACTTTTCATGAATTTTGAATGTGCAACTTTATAATGCATTATCCAACAATTTTCTAAAGAACCTATTACACACCCATCTGTACTATATAAAAGAGCCTGTGAATTTATAGCTTTCCAATCCTTAATATTGTTAGGCTTTTTAAGTTTCACTAATCAAATGAGCATAAAATAGCAGTACATTGTGGTCTTAATTGTATTTTCTTCAATTGAGTTGGATATTTGCTTATATTCTATAAATTATGTTTTCTATTTGATGGAAAGCCTTTTCAAATAGTCTATATTTCTGTTGAGCATTGTGTTTTTGTCATTAGTCTGTACAAGTCATTTATGCATTCTTTAGCCAGTGCATTAAATGTGTTTCTTCTCGGTTTGTGTCTGATCTTTGGGAGTAAATATATGACAAATACTAGTTGGGGACACACTGACATCATAAATTCTAGTTTTGGCAATTAGTCAATAAATGATCTGTAGCTACTGAGTGCTTCTTGGCTTCAGTTATATATGAAGTGGTCTTGACATCAGGAAGCTTCTAATAATTATGCATCAAAGAGTGGATTGGGCTTTATAATTTGGCAGGTACTATGGCAGGGCTGAGGTTAGATGGAGATGATACTCTCTCTAATCTCAGTATGAGTGTAATGTAGTGGAAAGTGATAAATGGAAAAGTATTGTGATGTGTGATAGCATGATGTAATCCCAAGCTCTACAGACGCTCCTAACCTGGGCATCCTATCCTACATGGACATTTTGAGGGAAGGCTGACTCCCATTCATTCATTCATTCATTCAGCAAATGCATACCAGCAATATGCAGGGTAATTGCTAAACACTGTAAGTAGGATGAATTCACATGACTTGGTGAATGATTAGCATTGAGGGAAGAGAAAAAATAAAGGGCTAAGCAACACAAAAGTTTCACTACATGAACTATCTACATATGGAGTATTGTTCTTGCATTAGACTTCAATCTCATCTCCTTTTTTCCTAGATGCATCAGCTCTACTCCTAAATTATTTGCTCATTACTAAGCAGATGAGATTCTTGTCTTTGAATCCTTTTCCTTTTTCTTTTTGAGGTGTCAGGGATCGAACCCCAGGCCTTATGCAGGCTTGACAAGTGTTTTTATGGCTGAGCTATATCCTTAGCCCTTGATTCTCAAATTCTGACTCCCCTCCTTCAGTAGAATTGTACATCTTGCTCATCTTATACTTGACTTGGCCCATGACGTTGGGTTTGGCCCTGTGGCAGACTTTGGCTCATGAGATGTGGGCAGACTTAATGTTTCCTCATGTCAGACTAAGTGCTTTTCTTGCTATTACATTTTTTGTTGTTGTTGTTGTTTTATTGGAAAATTTTAATGTACATCTTAATGTGATTCATTTTGACATGCTTTTCATTGTGACATTTCCATATATGCATTTTGATAAACATTATTCATATAGGTTACCCCTTACCCTCCCCTATGCTTCCCCCTCCCACCTTTCCCATCTAAGTTTCCCATCTAAGTCTTCTCTATCTTTTACTTAGTAGTATTTTTCTATATGTCCTTGGGTTCCAGTTCTGTTTAAGATAGAAACTTTTCCTGTAGTGGTCTTTGTTTTT